>CABFOS010006446.1:1382-28857 GCA_900660315.1 Diretmoides pauciradiatus | reverse complement strand
AAACAGGCATGAGGAATTTGCTGTGCAATCTAAGCGGAACCAATCTTCAAAGTTCAACTTGTTTCTGGCGGAATGTTTTTGTGAACGTACTAGTCTCGCCCAACAACAACAACATCAACGAAGAGAAACTCAGGTAAATATATGCTACTTAACATTCTTGTACGTATGATGAGCACTTGGAAAATGGAGTTTATTTGTTTCATTAATGTACATTATGCATGTTATCAAATTTTTAAAGAGAATTTCCCAAATACTTCGTACGACCTGGCTTGCTGACGTTAGCCACTTCACTTCCTGAATTACAGTAAGCTAACCTCAGCTATCTGTCATTTCGGGATTTAATGTTCATTTATAGCTACTTTTATGTTACGCATTGACCGATAGTTTAGAAATAGTTGGGTATGGAGAAATGGTCGTGAGCTAGGTATAATCCTAAGCATTGGTACGGGGAAGTGTAGGTGATTATAGTTCTGTTAAAAATAGCTGTGGAGGTTGGGGGTTGGTTCTGGGATGTTAGAACTTACCGTTGAGCCATCTGGAGGTGACGTGGGCCTGTGATGGGACGTGCCTACCTGATAAGCTCAATGACATACCTGTACTCACTCCTTTACCTCAGATATGCAAGCTAGTTTTCGACATGGGTTCTCTCCCAAAATGGCACAAGGGGATAGTTTCACCATCTCCTGTGTATGCTAGCTCTATTTAGTAGTAAAACAGCCATTCAGCTTTTGGCCAAACCAAAATAGAAGCAGGTATTCAGTCTAGCATGATGGTATAGAGATGGCGATAAATAATGTACAATGTATAAAATATGTATAATTCCATCTCAAACGTAACACAACATTGAATGTATTACAGCCATTCATTAGGCCCATATATTCCTATTCAATCAATCAATCAATAAATCAATCAAGTTTTATTTGTATAGCCCTTAATCACCATTACAGTCTCAAAGGGCTTCACAATGCCCAAAGTTTGACACAACACCTCCCAACCTTAGACCCTCAGCAAAGGACAAGGAAAAACTCCCACAAAACAAAGTGGAAGAAACCTTGGGAGGGATGACTAAGCGAGGGATCCCCCTACCAGGACGGCTGGGCGGGCAATAGATGCCGAGTTTGGGCAGCAGTATACAGAGAAGGGTCATGGCGGGGCTGGAGCCTATACCAGCATACATTGAATGGAAGGCAGGACAGGTCACCAGTCCATCACAGGGCAAAATGTATTACACTTGTGTCAAACTATTAGGACATACAATTATTCTACTTCTTTCCCCACATGGCTGCACCTCTTTCTTCAGGTCACGTCATGGAGTTTGCAGAGCTGATAAAGACGCCCAGGGTGGATGGGGTTGTCCTCCATCGGCCCTTCATGCCCACCGTGGAAGGAACCCTGTGCTTGACAGGTCATCATCTCATTCTTTCTTCTAGACAGGACAACACAGAAGAACTCTGGTTGCTTCACTCCAACATTGACTCCATAGAGAAGAGGTGATGTTCTGCTTGCTAAATATCATAGATTGTACAACTCGCGGGAATGCCTATATCAAACTGATTACCTCTTTTAAGCCTGACAAATACTGATAAGCTGGCTAATTTACTATGGCTTGCCTGTGTAGGTCTCTTTGTAATTGTGATTTAGTTACTTCAGAGTTCAAGTCACTTTTCACGTGGTGTTTCCATTATTTTGTCCCTGTAATTTACAGTTGGGAAAATGTTTTGACAGTTTTTTTTTAACTTTATAGGTGAGGTAGCTGACAAAGCAGCAAGTTCATTCATTGACACTGACAAGTCCACTTGGAAAGGGAAAGTCCTCTTGAAGACCATTGTCCTCCTCACTTTACCTTTTGGATGAAATCTTCAACATGTCTTTCAGATTTGTGGGGTCTCTGGGAACCATTATAGTGAAATGCAAAGACCTGAGGGTGATCCAGCTGGATGTCCCTGGCATGGAAGAGTGTCTCAACATTGCCAGTTCTATTGAGGTAAAAATGTACTGCCATCTCAAATATGCAGCACAGACTATACACACAGTCTTATCAAATATTAATATTACCTTTTACTTTTTGAAACGTTGTCCATCTTGTAATGTCAGATCAAATTCTTTATACGAATAAAATAACAATGTAGCTAATAGATATTTGCTTATTCCTCTCTAGGCTTTGTCCACTCTTGATTCAGTCTCCCTGATGTACCCTTTCTTCTACCGGCCCATGTTTGAGGTCATTGAGGATGGCTGGAACTCTTTCCTTCCAGAGGATACCTTTAAAGACTTGGAGTCTATGGTATGGACATGATCAATGATAATGACTTTGCATTGGCTATAGGTATGCAGAGGCAGTAAAATCCATTCTCTTAACCCAACACCTTCTGTTCTCTCAGACAGATGAGTGGAGACTGAGTGAAGTCAACAAGGACTTCAGTGTGTGCCTGTCATACCCCCCTCTGGTGGTAGTACCCAAAGATGTTGATGATGACACACTGAGGAAGGTATCTACCTTCCGTCACAGTGGCCGCTTCCCAGTACTTAGCTACTACCATAAGAAGAACGGCATGGTGAGTGCATAATATGAAATTAAGTTAATATGGTTGTGATTTAATTGGATTGATGTATTTGTAGACAATAGCTCATGATAATTGCCCTTTCCTGAAAAGCTCTCAAATCACTTCCACCCACAGGTGATGATGCGAGCAGGGCAGCCTCTGACAGGCACCAACGGACGACGGTGCAAGGAGGACGAAAAGCTTATCAATGCCACCCTGCGTCCGGGCAAACGCGGCTACATCATTGACACACGCACCATCAGTGTGGCCCAGCAGGCCAAAGCTCGTGGTGGAGGATTTGAGTCTGAGGCTAACTACCCCCAATGGAGGAGGATCCATAAGGCCATTGAAAGGTGGACGGTCATTATTGGCTTTAAGTGATTTATAAATTAATAATTGATCTTTACACTGTACAATGCTTTCTTGAACGTGAATACACAAACTAGTATTCACCTGCCATTATTATTAACAGCAGTAGTTTGGTCAACTTGGACCCCTTGTCAAAATGCATTGGTTGCTAGAGTGACACTTACAGGAAACAGAGGTCTTTATAAAAGTCTAAAAAAGAAAGCTTCCGAAATCCGGGGGGGAAAAATGTGTGTATTTTCATCCAGCTAAAATTGTAACAATGTGATTGTTCCACGTAACTATAAGGTGACATAAAACCTGTCCTTAGTTTGTATCTTGGGTTCAAAGACCTGTTCAAGACACTTTCCTGTAAGCATTGTTTAACATTGTTCGCCTCTTACTTTATATCATACCCTTCTACCATTTCCAGGTCTAATATCCTCCAGGAGAGCCTGATTAAGCTGGTGGAAGCATGCAACGACCAGTCCCACAATATGGACCGCTGGTTAAGCAAGCTAGAGGCTTCCAGCTGGCAGACCCATGTCAAGGAGATCCTCACCACCGCCTGCCTGGCGGCACAGTGTATTGACAGGTAAGGGGAACCAAGTTGGATTATATTATTATATGCATGGAGACTTGGGGCCATATTTACCAAGCTGTGATAAAAAAAGTTGTTAAAAAGTGCTGATTCTCATCCACTAGCCTGTGCACACAAGCATTTTGCGCATGGAAATGGTCTAGAAAAAATACTTTTAGCAGGAAGACTGCTAAAAGAGCGTTTGACCCAATTAATATGTATTTATAGTGGCAAAGGTAGGGTGCAAAAATGGAGGAGGAAATTATTGAAATGGATCACTCACACTAATTTATACTAAGCCAAAACACAGTATAGTGCAGTATGTAAAGTAGAATTCCACAAATGTGACAGATCACAGTTCAATTGATTATCTTTGTTGGAAAATAGATCCACATCAAAGCTGTTACAAACTACTCTGGCCTCCTAGTAGCCAAGTTAAGCTATCTAAAGTAATGTTACACATTACGAGTGTTGTTAGATAGGCTTTTATTTGTCTTGGACACATACAGCACCTGCTGTTTAAAATACAAATATCATAGTGCATACATTGTTATTAATGGCTTTGATGGACAGTGGGACAAAGAAGTTGTTAAAGAGGTCTGAAGCATATGTCTGGGGATAGAAGCTGGTACTCAGGAGGACATGGGTGGCATCTGAAATAATCTCCTAGGCTTGTCTGGTGATTGTTTCATCAAAGACAGCCTGGAGTGTGAGATGCTGCCTGATCCCCATGATTCTCATGGCTCTCCATGTTAGCCAGGTAATCTGGGCTTTCAGCTATACACCAATGTTGCCAAACCAGGCTAAGACACCATATGTTTGAACATAGGCATGCTAATCGTTCACAAACAGCCAAACAAAGAACAAATAAACAGCAGCATATGTGTGTGTCCGTGTTGCCCGCAGAGCAGCGCCACTACCTCCATATATGGTCAGGTGAAAGGTTTTTCTCCATCACAAACACATTAGTCGTCTGCTCAGCTCTGCTCTGCTCTGGGGGGTTAAACATGGGAATAGCAGGTGACAGTCTGACAGATTCTGTAAGCATGTATTTTTGTCTCAGGGAGGGAGCATCAGTGCTCATTCACGGTACAGAGGGGACAGACTCTACCCTGCAGGTGACCTCCCTGGCCCAGATCATCCTGGATCCAGCCTGCAGGACCATCAAGGGCTTCCAAGGCCTGGTGGAACGAGAGTGGCTCCAGGTGAGCTTCTCTGAACCTTCAAATGCCACCTCACTCAAAGATTGTCATGCAGTTTTGTTTTTTCTTTTACCTTTAATAATATTGATTGTTAAATAGTGTATTTTAGGTATAACCTGTTAGTCTTAACCTGTAATTACATTTACTTTATTTTTCCATCATTCTATGACAGATTTACTGTGTTTGAGTGAAATGCATTTTCATAATTACACCTAGGTCTTACAGGAGAGTACTGACATAAACCTCTCCTGATCAAAAAGCCCCATAAACCCCATGTACCCATGGGGTTTAAATAAATTTCTCATCTCACTTGGGCTCATGTTCAGGATCAGTGGTTTGGTCCAATGAACATGTGACTTCACTGTAACTTAAGAAACAAACTGTTCTAAATGGTCATGTTCTAAGATGGGTACGGGTCCTGGCCTTTCCTGGCCTGTCCTCGTGACCTTTTCCACCTCTGTGACCTCCTACACAGGCGGGCCACCCGTTCCAGCAGCGCTGTGCCCAGTCAGCTTACTCCAACAGCAAGCCTCGCCAAGAGGCCCCAGTCTTCCTGCTCTTCTTGGACTGTGTGTGGCAGATCCTACGCCAATTTCCATGCTCCTTTGAATTCAGTGAGCACTTCCTGGTGCAGCTCTTTGAGCATGCGTACGCATCCCAGTTTGGCACCTTCATGGGCAGCAGTGCAGCTGAAAGGTAGTCTGAGCCTGTTCTGGTTGCTGTACTGGCTTATGTCAGCTATAAAAGTGAGTTTTACCATAAACAGACATGGAAGACATTTCTGTCTTTCAGCTATGCTAATTGTTTTTTGTTGTTCTTGGCCATACTCTGGTGTACTATAGTGTAGTAGACAACACTGAGCATTAGTGCTTTATTTCATTAGTTTACATTACTACTTCTCTGTGTATCTATATTTATTTCCACAAGAGAAAGTCCACTTTACTCTCACTGTAATATCATAGGGTCACAGCCTGGTTGGATAAGTGAGTGTAGTTGCACCATACAGGGCAGCCCAGAAATGAATCACTATTTGTGTGGGAAATGAAAGTTCCGCTATCATTTTGAAACTTGTTCTTTTTGTGGTTCTTATTTTTGTGCAACATCTAAAAAGCTGAGCACTAGGTACTAGACAGAGTAACTGATGATGATGAAGAAATAGAGTCCGCACACTAGAAATATGCTCCCATGAACATTTAATACCACCAAATAGTGACATTTCGGGCAATAAGCCCTTCTTCATGTCTGGTATTAAATGTTCATGGGAGCATATTTCTAGTGTGCAGACTCTATTTGTTCATCATCTTCTTTTTGTTCTCTAATGGGATCTTACATTTTCCATTCACACTCTTTGGAACTCAGACCTTAACTATTGGTTGCAGCATCCATTTAGCCCACAGAAATTTGAATTTGAAGGATTCTACTTTTTATAATTATTCTATTTATATAATTTCAATACAAAATTTAAGAGAATAGGTTTCAATAATGCAATAGGTTTGAGCAGGCAGATAGAAGAAGACTTGACTTGTTGAGGGAGAGAATAAGTCCACTTCTCCAAGCTTTCGGCAGCCACCACACATTTTTGGTTAACCTACAACTTCCCTCCCCATCATCTAGAGCCAAACTGTCTCTCCCTGAGAAGACTGTGTCTCTTTGGTCATGGGTAAATCGGCCCCAGGAGCTGGAGCGCCTGTCCAACCCACTCTACGAGTCCAACAGTCTTGTCATCTGGCCCTCCGTGGCCCCCCAAAGCCTGCAGCTGTGGGAAGGTAAGAAACAAAAATTACAAAAGATTTACAAAAATAAAAATGAGGGTTGACTGGTGCTCTCTGTTTTGAGAAAATAATGTTGATTAGTTACAAGGAGTAATACATTGTGGTAAACTGGTAAACACCATCTCGCCCGCGATTAATGGGAAGTCACAGCCTGCTGTGATGTGTCATGAACAACCAGATGATCAGACTTCCCATCAATAGTGGGAGAGACGGTGTTAACCACTATTGATGGGAAGTCTGATCATCTGGTTGTTCATGACACATCAGAACCTGCTGCTGGTGTCATCCACTTACTTGCAACATGCCACATGTAACAATACTGTGCTGTCTTAGGCACCCTTGCTTTTCTAATATAAATTTGGTCTTAGATATTTATTTTTTTGTTTTAGTGTTGCATTAGTGTTTTACATTACTGCTCTTTATAGTACATTATTGGATATTTAGAAACTTCATTTCATTATTTTTGAAAGCATCTTCACTTTATGAATTTTTTTGCATGTGCCTGAGACTTTTGCACAGTACTGTACTAATGACAGCTTGTGTTTAACTCCTACTATTCTGTTGAATCTTTCCATCTCTCCTTTCCTCTGTTTCTTTGCTGTATAATATTATGAGAACTAAAGCTTGAGGAGCTTGGATTGCCAACTGTTGTCTTAAAACGTTTACTGACTGTCTTGTAATAGAAATTACAGCCTTAGCTCTGTTAGCTCACATGCTTTCTTATGATAACCTTAAGTAACCTAATGTAACCCATAGTCTCATCCTCAGATGATCCTCATACTGCGCATGAGCAGTTACTTGTTATTCACTGAAGTTTCTATTTCTCCAGAAATGACTGTAGCTAAGGCTGGCTGGGAACTACTGATAATACTTCTCTCAGCAATAAAACAATCATCAGTTCTGATTGTTGCAAATCATCCAGCTTTGGATTGTTGGTTTATAAAGATTACTCCAGCAACATTGAGAGTGTAAGTGATGGATAGGGAAACTTATGCAGTTGAATCAGATATGCTGCCCTGAATTGTTATTCTTCTGTCTAATCTTTTGTGTTAATTTCTTCTCAATATTTCATTGTTTATATCGTCATTCAGAAATTTCACCAGAGGGGGGCAGCATCGATCCTATGAAATTAGCTACGTGATACCTTTACAGGGTAATTGGGGTGACATCATGAGCAACAAGTAAAGAATGCATAGAAATTAGTTCCTTTTTGCTCTATGTTCTGAAATACTCAAGGTCAAAAATACCCTCAATCATCTTACCTTACCTTTTGTAAGTTGCAGGCATCCACCTCTGATCACTTTCTTCATGAAATGCATCCCATGAAGAAGTCACATTTGACCATTTTGTTCATAGGATTTTTTTTTTACCATCCACTGGTTTTTCAGCACCAGCACATTTTCAACATTGCTCAGATTGCTCCTGCATGGCTGTCTTATTATAGGTCGCACAAGAGGTGTCCTCGCTGACACCTGAGCACCCATGACGCTGGCAGTCATCGGGAGCAAGTCGCTACCAGTTATCAGTTGTATGCATTCTAATCTTAGCCCTGTGGCACACTTCACATGTTTGTGGCAAGTAGGGCTGCAACTAACGTTTATTTTCATTATCGATTAATCTGTCGACCATTTTCTCAATTAATCGATTAGTTGTTTGGTCCATAAAATGTTGGTCACTGTTTCCCAAAGCCCAAGGTGACGTCCTCAAATGTCTTGTTTCGTCCACAACTCAAAGACATTCAGCTTACTGTCATAGAGGACTAAAGAAACCAGAACATATTCACATTTGAGAAGCTGAAATCAGTGAATCTGGACATTTTTTTCATAAAAAATGAAGCGATTCATTTAATAGTTGACAACTAATCGATTAGTCATTGCAGCTCTAGTGGCAAGACTGACTCTTACAGCAATCAAATAAAGGGAAAGAATGTGAACCTCAGGCCAATTTGTTAAATGTTGGCCTATTTTGCATGTAAGAAAATGTTGATCAGGCAACACCCAATAAAGGTAATGGATGACAGGACTAACAATAATTAACAAAGAATTTACAGGTGATATATGTGGACATTAAATATTAAATGTCCTATGTATCGCCACCTGGAAATACTTTACCATTTAATTAAGTCTGCGATAGTAAAACTGTGGAATACCATAACGTATCAAATAAGTCTGAATCGTCATGATTTGTTCTTATTGCTTTGGAATGGGTGTATTTTAAGAAGCTAGGTTTGGAAAGCCCTAGAGAAGGGCTTTGCCAGCACAAGTTCTATGATGGCGGAAAAAAATCAGATTATACATCCTGAAACAGCTTAAATGAGAAGGATGGTTTATTCCTATAATTGGGCGCACTAGGGAACGAGCTATGTCCCAGGGGAAGCAGCAAGTTTTGCTGATTCTTGCATCAGCTCAATGTAAAGGCCATGCACAAAGAAGTGGGTGTCTAGACAGATTAGGGGTTATTAAGTTCAAACGTGCCTTTGCTGAGTGGCCCCTCTTTAAGCCTAAAGCCTAAAGGCCACACCCTCTTTCCGTTTGCATTGGAACATAATGAAACTTGTCTGACTGGATTATGGAATGTCCGCTATTTATCCTTGTTTTTACTGCTCTGTCAAGTTGAAGAGATGTATGACGGTCCAATTCTCTAGCTCTCATGGCAGATAATGAAGAGGACTGTGACGGCGTATCTCAAATCTAGATCAAACAATAGTCTAGGAATTGCTGAGCCATTTTGGGGACGTGGTAGATAGGCAGATCTCTCCATTGTGTAAACGCATCTGTTGAGCCCTGTCAGCCCTGAGGGTTTTTTGGGGGGGAATTCTCACCTGAAATTATACACCCGAAATACCCGAAATGAATCAAGTATAGCGCTTCACACAACCATCAGACATTTCAATTGTTTTTTTCCACAAATAACCATATTTATCTGCCACATACTTAATTTATGTTTCAGAAATGTCGATCCAGTCTTGTAGGCCTGAGCTTGGACGGTAGTGAACTTGGATGTCTTTAGGGGTGAATATATTCCCAGTGTCTGCCCAATCTGTAATTATTTCTTATATGCAGAGGCGTTTTCCACCACTATGACAGTTTTCCGTTGGTTGGATTCCAGAGAGGCAGTAGACTATCTGTGGCAGTAGACTATGAGATCTGTGTAGATCCACAAAAAAAGAAGGGGATAAAAATGTGCATGTTGTGCCCTTTTGCCACAAAGTTCAATTTTTGTCTTATCTGACCACAAAACATTGTTCCGGTAGCTTTGTGGAACATCCACGTGGTCTTCAGCAAACTTGAGACAGGCAGGAATTGGGCACATCTGTCTATCTAAAGGCTCTATATATATGCTGTACCTGCATGTATTGCTTTACAGTGCTTGTCATATTTGATCACAGTGGTCTGGCAACTAACAGTACGCACTCCCTTCTATTACAGGAGTATTCCTTCGATGGAACCGCTCCTCCAAGTGCCTGGACGAGGCGTACGAGGAGATGGTTCATATCATTGAGTACAACAAGGACCTGCAGAATAAAGTCAACAGCCTGCGCAGACAACTGGCCCAGCTGGAAACCGAGGACCCTCTACTACAGACACCCTAGAGAGACCGGGAAATACAGGCAAGATGGAAGAAAGAGATAGAGTGAACAAATAAGAAAGAGAGGGAGAGAAAATATTGATGTTGGGGTTAATTTTTTTCTTTCATTTCTATTTCAGCTCAAACATTTGCGAGAACACGTAATTATGAAATTGTACATTTTTGATTATTTTCATCACATCATAGTCATTACATAATCATGTTTGTTTGTTGCCTGTACTGATGAAAATGAGACGTAATTGCCCCCAAGCCTAAATCAACCTTTCTCCCATTTTGCTTTCATGCAGTTATTGATGCAAATAATCTACACGTGACTGAATGGGATTGCAACTGTGCTCTGAAACCTTATATACTTGAAGGAAGAATATGTATGTTTTCCAAAGTCTTTGCCACGGGTCTCGTTGAACGTGAGCAGGAGGGAGGATGAGAGAGAGTCAGGGGAAAAAAATTAAACAAAACAGCCAGTCATTCCTCAGAGCGCCACTAAAAGCCAAACAGCCTGGCTCTCGTATAACCCTCGGTTTGTATGCACAGTTATCCAACGTAGGGATCCTGACTTCACGCTTCACCTAGTCACCTACATCCACAGCTGCTAAGCCTTGTTAAACCCTTTGGCCTCACATTTACCAGCTCTCACCAGCTCTGGATGCATACAGACAGGTGGATACTTTCACAGAGCATGTTTGCATTCTCACAGTATGTTATAACAACACTATATTTTGGATTCCTACTCGGATAGAGTGGATATAGGTTATTGTTGTTTAGGAAGACATTTGGAGATAAACATGAACGTTCATATTCTCCATGGACATTTTTCCCAGACATCCTGCTGAATGGAAATGACACTCTGTAGAGTAACTATGGCAACGTATAGGGTACTAATAGACAGCACATCTCTCTGCTGCATGTTGAGATGATATAACTATGTAAATGAGTTATGACTAACCACGTTACAATGAAAGAGAAGGCTCGTTCACTATGGCTCTCAACAAAACATATTGTATATTCTTTAGATCGTACATTCCATTCCAAAACGTGTCATGGCCAGAAAAATTACATTAAAGACGTTTTGGTACAGTCTGTTAATTTTCACATGTTTAGTACATGTGCCTCTAAATGAAATTCATCAGCTACCCGCGGGAATGTGTGGTCATCTCTTTTTCAACTTCAATTATTGATAATACAAAACAGGACAAAAAACATCTTCAAAAGTACGACACCGAACAAAGAAAAAATATATTATTCAAGGTCTCGTTGCTGTAGTTTTCATTTGTGTTGGACATATTTTTTTTTCCAAATGAAAACTTCTAAATGTGAGTAGCGATGATGGAAAACCAAGGGTTGCCAAAATTGGTCGTTGACTGAGAAGGTTTGCATGCGTACAAAGTGAAAATAAATAATGCTTTAAAAGGCAAAATTTTAGTTTATGGGACTTAAATTTATTGGATCATGTTGTGTGAGTACTTTGTTGAACAAAATACATATCTGCTGTTTTGTAGTTTAATGCTGTTATCAAAAACAAAAGCACTTTTTGTGAAAGGCATTTAATTTACTGTATATATGTCATATTATACTATATACTACAATATAAAAAAGAAACTTGCTTATTTCTTGTATGTAACGTTATTTTTTTTTAATTCTCAGTACTTGCCAGTTGCTGTTGCCGCTTATTGGCCAAAACATGTCTTTATTTTGAATGTGAAACACCAGTATAAAACATCCTAGAAGTATAAATTGAAACAGATTTTATTGTTGTTATTGATATCGTCTGCAGCTTTACACAAAGTCTCTTACGTGCAGATGAGATAGACTTGTTCATAGCTTCTTGGATCCAAAGTAATCTACCCGATTTATCATAAGTCTACCCTCCATATGCTGCTGCATGCAAACTACTGTTCATCAGCCTGCCTAAGTTTTTATTAAATGTTCATCTTCTATCTCCATTGCTCTTTTTTGTGAGCTGGAAACCAGAGAAGTGGTTTATCAATAGCTCAATATTACAGTGACTGAAAAAAAAACCTACACCGGGAAAGCCACATAATAATATTGTTGCCATTCTGAAAATGTAATTGCACTATCATTATAGGCAGATTTAGAGATGTTTAGAACAACTTCACCTAAATTATACTTGTGTAATTAAGTTGAAGCCTATAGTTCAGTACTATCTATATTTAGGAATTAGCTTTCAGTAGCGCAATACTATCAGGAAAGCATTATGCCACACTTACCGAGATACTGAAAATTGGAAGTTTTTTGTGAAACTTCTGTGTTCATCCTGTGGCAAGCAGTAGTTGTTTTCTATTCATTTTTAGCATTTATGCTTGTCTGTTGTCATACATTTGTCTCTGCCGTTGTCACCTACCCTTATTATTGATCCGTCTTGTTTTGAGAATGATGTAAAGATCACATTAGAGGAATTCTCTCATATGTTCTAGCCACTGCATTAAACCGTTTTGTAAAGGGGAAAGTTTTCATGTATTTCATATGTGCACTCAGCCCAATGCATTGTTTCCTATAGCCCAGAATTACATTTAATCTTATTGCTTCATTGCTATGTGCATGCATGAATGGAGCTCCGATGAGTTTTAGCCGAGGTCATAGAGTGATGTGTAAAATTAATTTCCCCATGCACATTGTTAACCTCAAATATTATGAATGAATGAATGAATGAGTTTATTTTTGAACATGAGATCAAACAATAATAACGTTTCAATATGATTTCACATGTTAAACAGAGTAATTAATAAATTAATGGTCTCTAGTAGTAGTAGTATTATCTTTACTTTGTCAATATTATCACAGCTCTCAGATCATCTGTACTGTCTCCTTGTCACTTTCTTATTGTACTGTTTGAATCAGTGCAATGCCTTACTGGAAAATCATATTTCAAGTGAAATATTTCATTTCTGTTGTCACTAGTGTTGACAGGCCTGATGTCTGAAAATTGATAGCATTGTTCAAAACATGATTTAAAGTATTTTGCATTTTTAAGCTATTAAAAGATGATTGCACAAAAGACATTTGATTTATTTGGATTATAGTACACATTTGAGCACAACTAGCAACATGCACACTATCAAGATAATCATGAGTGGACTCTGGTTATTGCAAATGTTTTATAAATTACCATTGGTAATTATTTTATAATTTTGTGTTAAATGTATTTTGAGGTTTTTATCAATTCATTTTTCAGTGGCTATTTTATTCACAATATAAATGCATTTATTTATTTTATTTTATTTACGATTTTATTTGTACAGGGACAGTTGTAATCATTAGCTTAATTTTGCCTACATATGAATGTTTAATTGACTAGAAATTTATAAATATAAATTTTAAATCAGAAATATACATTGTATGTCATTGCCCAGTGCCATAGGCCGTAGTTCTCTAGGACCAGCTATGTACCACTGATGGCAGTACTGGCAGTAGTGAATTCTTGCACTCCTGCCCTGCCCTCCATATGCCCTCCAAGGATTTCTAAACATCCCTTCACCTCACAAAATGTTTTGCTACCGCTGACGAATGTGCAGTATCATATGATTAAACGAAAGAGGAATAAATAGCCACGGGGTCAGCTTCTGTGTCATGGAGGCATGTGACGGTAGCCGGTGTTTACGGCGCTTCAACCATGGCTTTAGAGTTGCTATTGCTGTTCTACCCATATTGGTCTCAGGATCTGTTTCTACTCTGATTATACTGCAACCACCTTGCTTTACATTATTTTATTTTATTTATTTTAATGTTGTCTTGGACCCCAGGAAGACTAGCTGGTTGTCTAGGCGTCAGCTAATGGGGATCCTTATAATAAACAAACAATGAACTTAATAAGTTGCCTTGACAGCCTCTTGGAACAATGAAGGGCTTTATTTCAAATGGCATGTTGACTGAAAACACATTCATGACAACAGCCTCTGGTAGTAGCTCCACAGTCCTCTCAGCCTGCTACGTAGTCCACTGGAGTAGTTTGGGGTTAAGCAGGTGTGTTGAGGATGTTTAGTTCACTTCACTGTCCAGATGTTCTCAGCTTGAAGCTTGTCTCTCTTAGTGTTGGGCTCCTGCCGACCCACTTTCACTCCAGTCATCTCACAGTATGAGGTGTCCTTTCCTCTCATGTTACCTGAGAATGAAGGGTGGAGACACTGGGTGATGTAAGTTCATCAACATAAAGCTGTCAAAACAAAAGTGTGCTTTGATTTTGGGAAATGGATGAGATCTACAATATTGGGGGTTCCAAAAAGATATCCTTGGGTTTATTTGTTTTGTTTCCAGTAAAAGTATGCTTAAAACACTGATAAACTTGTTTTTGAGTGAGGGGCCATGTGATGACAGGCATGGGGGTGTGCACCTATCCACCACTCACATGGCTGCATATATCTAGAGCTCGCTCCACTTAGAAATATGCTCAACCTCTTTGGCTCGCTTCTATCTAATGTAAACAAACCTGAAAGTCAAACAGAGGGTGTGGAAACACACACATCATACCTTTTCCTTGATAAACATGAATTGATAGGCCTACGTTTCAAGTGTGGGACATTCAAATCAAAAAGGCAATGAGATCGCACATGCCTTTTACTGTCATAGAACTAAATCTTCCACTTTGGTGTCAGCTGTCTTCTCAAATATCTGAGTCCACCCCTTTCTAGTATTAATCTACTTATGTGTCATTGATTTGTTCTCTGTGTTTGTGTAGGCCAACCTATAGACATATGAGGTTATTTGGTTCAGGGGGGCTGTTGTTATTTCCGTGCTCAGCAGGTTAAAGTCAGCTATTTTGTTGAACTACAGTGTTGCAATACCCATGTTAATATCCTATATTAAATAAACAATCAGCACAATCCTACAATACATGTTAGAGTGACACTATACGAACGTCATAGCAAAACTAATCTATATCCTAAGGGAAGATTATAATGATGCCATAAATAAGATTAAAATGATATAAGCTCATCATATCATATCACTATTGAGTACCACAGACACAGAAGTTTCTATAGGAATAGTATGGTGATTTATTTCTTAGGGTGTTTGGCTGTAATAAAAACGTTGTTTCCTGGAGCAAGACGTGTAAAAAGCATGTGCTTTGCTTGTAAAAACGTCACCCAAGCCACCTAGACTTGGGTTATCTAAATACAAAACATCTAAAACACACATTATAGTGACTAGAATCAAACTGACCTAAGTTAGGCTAGAAGATCACCTCACTGTCCCCCCTGCCCACCTCAGCACCATGGGGAGCAGAGCTTTCAGCTGCTCTGCTCCCAAACTCTGGAACTCACTCCCACCTGACATCCGCAACACTGATGACTTCCCCCAGTTCAAATCCAAACTCAAAACCCACCTCTTCAAGTTAGCCTTCTCCCTCTGAATTCTATTTCCCTCCATTTTAACTGTTACTTAATTTTTTTGTTTTGTTTTCTTTCATTGCTATTATTTATTGTATTGTTCTATTGTACTGTTTCTACTGTTTTATTGTATTGATTTCTCTTGTCCAGTGTCCTTGGATTTCCAGAAAGGCGCTTTTAAATAAAATGTATTATTATTAAGATGGGGTCTTCTATTGATTCTATTGGCTGGCGGTTGCTATGGTGACCAAGCGACTGGGTGGATCATTTGGTTTACTAACATTTTATTTGACGCCTACCGTTACACCACTGATCTCACACCCACGTCCATCAGTCCACGGGGACCCACGGGGACCCACGCTGAGGCCTCCGTGGAACATTTGTTGGCGTCGGGGTTTGGACAGCGCGTCCTCGTGGGAGCCGAAGCCAGGAAAAGACTTCCTGGTCACGCGTTGTGCGCAGGGCCCCCGGTGTCGGTGACGCGATGTGGGCGTGGCCTCTGAAGGAGGGGCGTGGTCTCTGGAGGAGGACCGCACCTCCGAGGCTCCGCCAATCAGAGCGAAAGCCGGTTTCCCCTGCAGCCAGATGGCCGGTGATATATAGCTTGAGGACGCAGCTGATGCAATACTAGACCGAGATAACACGCGTGTAACGTTAGCCCGATAACCAAGTGACAGGAGAAGAAGAAGCATCTCGCTGTCGAGTCAGAAAAAAAGTGGATACTCGTTTTATTTGTTGCCTCTAAAAGTCATATTTATTATTCGGTGAGTAAACTGCCTCCATTACACCTCATATGCTCTTCTCATTTTAATTTGGCATTGAAATTTCTTATATTAATCAAAGTCACTTGAATTGATGAACGTGCATCCATTTATGTAGGCCGAATTACTTCAGTAATGTGCAGGCTTATTGTATGTGCTTTGCTTTTTATCATGACCTATGCTGATTTGACACGTTGTTGGTCATTTGTGCGTGTAAAATTCACAAGGTGTATAATATAATATACAAACATCCAGGTAAACAGATCAGCACATACAAAACAGGATTAGTTACATCCATACATCCATACATCTATCACACATTTGGACTTGCTATGTGACTTTGTGGCTGCTGAGCAGTGAGGTAGTGAGGATGCCAGGGCGTCACTGCTCTGGTATGGTTTGTCTGGATACGTGGCGTAGTTATGTCATTTTTCCATGAGCACAACCCGACCACTGTGCTCCCGGGTTCATAGCATTGCCCCATTACTTTAGTACTTGCATTACATTTACTTACTTCACAGGTGAAGACGTTGCTTTCGTGCATTAGTGAGGCAGACATACTGTACTGTAGTAGACTACTCCACCCTAATGTCAGGCTCATGTTAAATTGACTTATTGTGTCAAAGGGACATACAGTATTGCAGCAAGATGCATGCAGAAATGCAGGTGATATTAACTTTAGACTGATCTAAAGTTTGATGCCGGCTGTAATACATCTACCTCATGCATTCAAGAGACACTCATAAGCCCACGAGTCACAGTAGTTGTCAGATTGTCAACGACCTCCATGATTCAAGATTCAAAATGATAGACGGCCTTTCTGAATGGTCTGATGGCTCACCACCCTGACACGTCGCCCCGGGACTCAAGACGAGGAGCGGACGTTATTTGAGCCCCCTATTACACAACAGGCTTACGTGATGTGCAAGTGAAACCATGTCTGGCACAACAGACGCGTGGAGGGCACGTGATGAAGAGGGGGAAGAGGTGCTGCTTATATCACAGGGTGGAGGATTTTGATTTTGTGTATTAATGCAGCTGTCCAGGGAAACAGACATGTCAGTCCACTAAAGCAATTGCAAACACCCTCCATCTAATATCATGTCACTAAAACTCGACTACTACAAGTACAACAATGACCAACTAGATATTATTACATAGTTGATATGCAGCCTAATATGTTATAGGTCACGTGTACAGCTTGGCACTGAATTTTAGATATCGCTTCTAAATAGATTCCTGTCGATTTTCGCTTGATCTTTGCTCTCAGTTATAATAACAAGACTATTAGGTCAAATGTGGCCACACTTCTATGCCAAGTGCGAGGCCTTACTGTACCAAATTGACACAAATGAAGGAAATGTGCCTCTTGTTGCCAATTTCAACAGCTTTGCCTTGGCGCTGTCTACTGCTGTATCAGTCTGTCCGCCTCTCTCTCTGATTGGCTGTGGCTGAAGGCAGGGCAGTATAAATACTCTCAAGTTACTATTTTCCTTCCTTTTTTTGGAAGCTCCGCTGGTACCTCGGTAAGTAAGTGCTCAGTAACTGCTAAAAAATTGATGCTGGAAGTAAAGAAAAGTCCCCTTTCAAAGCGAATACATGTATTATATTAAATATGTCACTTGATCTTAAGATTAGTGATAATTTGTCTGTTGAACTTGAACGCAGCTTTCAGTCTGCGGGTTTTTTTCTTCTTCAGTGGGATGTGCGTGTCTTGCTCTTTTAAACTGTTGGGGAAGTGTTTGAAATGCACATCTGATATTAAGAAAAATGATGTAAAAGATGCGTTTCTTTGCATGTACAGTTTCAACGTTTGAATGCATGCAAAGAAACGCAAAGCATCGTTTCAAGCGATGTTGTTTGCGTCTGCGGGCGCAGTAGTGACAGCTCTTTCTTGCATAGAACATTTTCTTTTCTTTTTTGTGTGGTTAGCCTATGAGATTTGCTTTAAAGTTTTGCCATATGAATTAGAGGTGCTTTTTGGGGAAAAGGAGCATAGTAAATGAAACTGCCTAGAATAGATGCACCGATGTCTTCAAGAGCTCCTTTGTCTCTTTCTAGCAGACTGTCTGTCGCTCGGCGTCTGGGGTCTGGAAAGACGCCTACATCCCAAAATACAGTAGTACTGCGTGTCTGGGCCATGAAAAGCTCTACTGGAATAAATGGTTACAACTGAACTTACCATGTAGGATAGATTATAGATAGGAAATTCTTCTATTCTCTTATTAGTTCCTTACATTAATGTTTTAAGTCTTGACACCTTCAATGACATCAATTACTTTGATAGCATTGAACAAAATTACATAATCACTGAAAGAGCCCGTCCACCTCTCCCTTTTCCTCAACAGGTAACAGTATGCCTGTTGTCAGAACCCTCAGCAAGGTGGCCAAGCAGGCCCTACTCAGCACCCCAGGGTGCGGGTGTCAACCCCTCGCGGTGGCTGTACGCAACATCAGCTTCTCCCCTCGACAGGTGACATCCGATGCCAGCTTCCACTCTGTGTCCTTCTCGGAGACGGACCACCCCAAGGTGCTCATCACAGGTAAGCAACGTCTGGGTTTGTAGAGGACAACGCTTTTAAAGAGCGAACACCATCTAGCGCTACACATACACAATGTTTAAGAGAACAATGGGTGCTGGTTCAAATGTGCCCTGCAAGGATTCAACACAAGCAGCATTTTATTTTATAATGGGGTTTGCAAAGAAAGCAGCACGGTATGGTGCTTCAAAACAAGCTGTAGGCGTCAAGTGCCTTGACCTTTCTCCTATGGCCCACTCTCTTCCTTCATTACTTCAGTCACTATGGAAACAGCACTGATTGTTTCTAGCTGCTGATTGGATGCCTGGCGTGTCCTCTGATGTCTGTTTCATCATTTGTCTCATCTATTGCAGGTGGCCTTGGACAGCTTGGGGTCGGGCTTGCCAAACTGTTGAGGTAAGAATTTCTCACAGTCTGATTTGTGTTTGTCATCAAACAAATATTTCAGCTAGCAGTCGGCAAAGTGCCAATTTACACATGCAATGTTTTTTTTTTAAAGTAAGAGCTTTTTTCTTGTGCTGGTTGGTCGTGCTTATAAAACATTTGGGCTTTGGTGAGACATGTTTATGTCTTTTCTTGAACATTGACTTCCTGCCTTACAGGAAGCGGTTTGGAAACAACAGCGTCATCCTGTCTGACATCAGGAAGCCTCCAAGCCATGTCTTCCACAGCGGTGAGGGATCTTGTGTACCTGACTAAACTGTTCTAAAGTCTTCAGACTTGCAAGAGAGTTTTCATCTTTAAGCCAGGTCCGATGTTAAAGACAATTACATCTGACAGTGTGATAGCTGCTTGATGTCATGCAGACTTAGTATAACAAAACGGGGATCTCCTTATTGACACAAGAAAGGGAAGTCATTTCCTCTTGTGTGTATCGCTGACTAATACCAGACCTGCTCAAAATTTCATGAGTTTGGCAATAATGTACTGGGATGGGTTGATGAAACTTGTTAATCTGTTACAAATGTGCTGTAGCTATTTGCATCACAGTCTAAAGCTGCCAAATAAGACAAATGCATTCTTGGCATTGAAATGACTGAAACCTGTCCAGTTCTCTGGTATTGATGTCAACCTCCTAGGATCAATTGTGACGCATAGTGACTGTTCTGCCAATGACCTGTAATGACCTGTCCAAAGAAGTGATGAATGGGGCTCCAGCCTTGAGTTGTAAATAAAAACAGACAAGTCAAACAAATTGATACAGTTGCGTCTTAAGGGCAGAAAAATACAGTTGTTAGTGAATTTATTTCCAGAGAGACAGATTAGATGAGCATGGGGGGGAAAGACAAGGAGTGAAGTTGAAAACTGGGCGAAGCTTGTCAACATCAAATAATCAACCATTTGTATTAACTCCGTTAAATACTAACTGTAACCATCACAATACTTAAGACTCTATACAAGATGAATTAAAAAGATATGTGAAATATATACACTTTATATGAAGTATTGTGAAACATCTGTCACCCTCAGGCCCCTTCATCTACTCAGACATCTTGGACTACAAGAACCTACGTGAAATCGTGGTGAACAACCGCATCACTTGGTTGGTTCACTACAGCGCTCTCCTCAGTGCTGTCGGTGAGGCGAATGTTCCCCTGGCACGAGCCGTCAACATCACAGGTGAGCAGACTTCTAACTTGCGAACTAAATCTTAGTCTTAGTATTAACCACCTTGACCAGAACAGCAGTGTCCCAATGGCTGAGATCCTGTGTCTTTTCTTTAGGGCTTCACAACATCCTGGACATTGCAGCAGAACATGGCCTGCGCCTGTTTGTCCCCAGCACCATTGGCGCCTTTGGGCCCACTTCTCCCCGCAACCCTACCCCAGATCTCTGTGTGCAGAGGCCTCGCACCATCTATGGCGTCTCCAAAGTCCATGCTGAGCTGATGGGCGAGGTAAGATCAGATCTAAGCCCCCCCATCCCACCACTCAAAATCAAGATCACACATAAATCAACTCAACGATACATTCACAATTTACCATGATTATTCATCTTTCCATCCCACAGTGTACATTACATTTTTCGTGGGTCGGTACATACGATGGGCCATTTTGATATCCACTCTGTTGAACAACTTATTTTTGTATTTTTTTTATTGAAGACATAATCTATTCCCGTCTCCTCTTCTATAGTACTACCATCACCGTTATGGTCTGGATTTCCGCTGTCTCCGCTACCCAGGAATCATCTCTGCTGACTCCCAGCCCGGTGGTGGCACAACAGGTGAGGGGGATGAAACCCCACCGCATGGTCCCATTGGAACTCAGCCATAAGTTAATTTATCGGGCTATTCCTGTACACTCCTCTCACGTCACGAGTTAGTTATGTAACTGACTTATTCCTGAGAGTTGTTACAACTAGTTGACGCTAAGTGATACTCCAAATGTTTTACCACAGCCTCCAACATGTCTGTGTGGTTATGAATTCAGGGTAACTTAATGGGATTTGTAATCATGACAATTTAATGTGCATCTCTCTTATAATTTAGATGCAGTATTCTTTTAAAGCCACAATGTTTATAATTTGTAGTCTTTAGTTGCACGTTCTTCTTTTCACCCATTGTTAATAAGAAATTAGAAAAAAAAATGCTTTTACAGTATTTCAAATTGGATGTAACATGATCTTCTTCTCTGTCGGTCCAGACTACGCCGTCCAGATTTTCCACGACGCAATCAAAACGGGCAAGTTCGAATGCAACCTGAAACCTGACACGCGGCTTCCCATGATGTACATCGACGACTGCCTGCGCGCCACCCTGGAGGTGATGGAGGCGCCAGCTGACACACTGAGCATGAGGACCTACAACATCAACGCCATGAGCTTCACGCCAGAGGAGCTGGCCCAGGAGGTCCAGAAGCAGCTGCCCGATCTGGAGGTCACATACGACATCGACCCTGTCCGACAGGCCATCGGTATGAATACCTATAGTTAACTGTAGTGCAGTGTACCAGAGCATGTATGACTTTTACCCAAAATGTTGACAACTGTAAATCTCTAACTTGTTAAATACAGCATTTAAATTACAGTGTTGGTCATTATAAATTTGGTTCAAACCAACATGTTGACCCTATTACTTATATTGAATTCTATGTCTTGCTTATCTGTCTCTCTCTAGCTGACAGTTGGCCAATGAACTTTGACGACGTCAACGCACGGAACGACTGGGGCTGGAAGCACGATTACGATCTGCCAGAGCTTGTCCAGACAATGCTGAACTTCATTGGCTCAGAAACACTCGTTGCTCGCGCTAACTGAGTGCACAACGTCAAGAGTCTTCTTTGTACATACTGTACATACTGAGCAAAGAGAATGGAGAAACATGGCCTGTACATAGTCTTTCTCTCTCTTCTCTATGTAATTCGGAAGGGCTCTGTTTGCCTGGCACAAGGCTACCATCTCTACAGAATGTGAAGGCCATGCCACAGAGCGGGCCAGACAACCCCCACCCACCATCTGTCTACCCCTTCCTCACTCTCTGCCACTCTTTCTTTCTGCTTGGGTGAAGAGTAGTCTGCCAGCGGAAGGTTGTCGGGTATGTATCGGGGATAAGAGCAGGGACTCTGAAAACCCGCTTGAATGGGGGAAAAAAGATGACTTGCATGGCTTTGAATTGTGCACCGTCAGAATTGCGACATTTTCAGGGCAAAAACCAAACAAACTGCACAAGGGAATGTAGCATCTGCCATTCATATGTTTTTGAACCCTTTTCTTTTGGAAATCTAGTGTCAGGGTTTTGGTTTGTTTGTTGATTTTCCAAGGATTCTGAAAATTCAGGTATTAAGGGCCCATATGTCTTGAAGCCAAAATCAAATAAGTAAATGAACTTACATTAAGAGGCATACAAAATAATAATAAATTGTGTCCTTTGATGCACTTTAGAAAGATTGGAATCTTTTAAAATCGCTGACAAATATAGCAGGAGAATCACTTGTTCTGATAGTTCTGACAGCATTTAGAGCGGTGTGGCGCAACTTGTGAAGATGAGCCACAATTTGTATGTATTCTTCTTGTTTATTCCACTTGTATAACATTCTCTATTTATTCTGTCTGCTAAATGTCTGGGGAAACGCATTCAGTTGCGCTTTTCCCACTTATGTGTTCCTGACCACTGTATGTCATCGTGTTTTGTTTTTTCACTAATTCAGTGGGGTTACTTAAAAACAAAAGGGAAATGTTACCATTTATATATAGCCACATATTGTGGTTATGTATTTTGTTCTGGAAAAGGAATGCATTGCTTTCTATGTGAAAGTCTTACCAAGTTCTGTCTTTCAATCACGAAATATGCTTTGACAATAAAAGTTCTTTTTCCAAGTACCTCAAGTCCTGTTCTGTTGTCAGTTTCACACATAAATCACACTGCAAACAGACTCTAACCGCTTCCTCTAAGCTCTAGATTTATGCATGTTAAAACCTTTAAAAAGTTGGTGTAAGAATATGAGCAACTACTCGCTCAGGGCCCAACTGGAAGCACTTCAGCTGTTTGTATTTTGACAAACTTCAATCTGAACATTGGAAGGAATGAGATGTCCCTGCTTTCGTTCTCAAAGAGATCTGACAACGGTAAAAATCAAATGAGTTGTCAGGTCTGTCCAACAGCAAATGCAAAGCACTTACCACAGCATTAGATAGAAATTGGAACATTATCTGAGTAACCTCATTGTTGACCTTTATCGATCTGACCAGTGGAATCAGCAGTAAACCTAACTCAGTGGGTTCTAGTTTCATATAACGAACACAAAGCTGCTGTATCGGCATGACTCAAAGCAAAATATAAAACTGTCATCTCAAGACATAGCTGAAACCTGTGTGCAGTTACATAAATAATGTATGCTGGCTGTTACATTACAGCATGTGTTGGGCTTTGGGCAGCCAATACTTGGAATATAAGCCATAAATAACCTATATCATAGGGCCACACCAAAAGTGGCACCAAGCATTATGTATGTGACAAAAACCAGAGTTTCAGTGTGAATATGCAATGTATACATATTATAATTTAGGATTGAAGCTTGAAGCAAAACTGTTTATGTCCAGCAGGAAGACAGCTCTAATGTGAGATGACATTTGCAATACGAGTTATTAATTGTAAATCCATCTCTCTCGCTACTAAAAGGGGATGTTCATGATGAAATATAATCCTACAAGTGGTGTGAAAATACATTATGCTGTTATGTACAGAATGAAATACATCTACATGCAGATTTAATTATATGCGGGCTGACAGTGACACTTATATAATAGTGTACATGTGTTCTTTCGCAGTTTAGTGTTGTGAAATGTGAAAATGTAAATAAGTTGAACTCTAACTCTGAATATGGCTTATCAGTGGGTGTGAGAAACATATTGATTTATACTCACTGTAACATAAAAATCACAACATGCATCTTACCTAACACTAATATAATATATAATATACAACTGCAGTTAAATCCACTTGTCTCTTAGAATCATCTCAAATACGTCTCCCTTTTGCAAATCGCTGAACCATCTGATTTAGAATCCCTTGTTGGTATTGACTCCATTACGTTCTTAACTGGTGCACATAATGGACAGAAACTGCTTTTCCCAAAATGAATTATTGTATTGATTTATAGGTTTCGGTTAGCAAGCAGCTCTGTTTGATCCACTAAAGCAAAAAACGAATGTGTTTCTGGGGATAACATCATGCACCACAAGCTGTGAATGAGTAAACATTCAGCAAAGAGAAATATTACTATTCACAAATGGACAATAACTGAATATTTACAAAATAAAAATGTGTATTCAAGACTGACAAGCTCTTAGTACATTTACAAGTGTGAATTTCTAATATTATGTCTATTCTATACTCATGCCCAAACTGGGCATCTATTGCACACTCCACTATCCTGGTAGGGGGATCCCTCTCTGGGTAGGCCCCCCCATAACCTTGCGCGGCTGGATTTGCGAGATGATTATGTTGTGTAACAAACCATCTGGCGTGTCAGGTTAAGCCCCCCATGGTTTCTTCCATTTTCTTCTTGAAAAGTTTTGAGGGGGTTTTTCCTGGGGGGTGTCGTGCACCTTTGTTGTTTTCACACTTTGGCCATTGTGAACCCCTTTGAGATTGTAACTGTGATTAAGGGCTATACAATATGTGATTTTCCCCCTGACTTTTCTCACTCTTCTGGCGCATCAGGATGCAAACGTGTGACTCTTTTCTGGAACAAGGCCCAGTTCAGCTTGATGCTTTTTAACCAATCAGAGACAACGCTGACTGAGCGAGACCACTTGATAGCCTTTCTTCCATTTCCACGTCAGTATGTGCTGTCCCTCTGGGCGACCTTGTTTTGTTTTGTTCTGCAGAGGTAGATGGTGAGGACACAGAGGGAGGACAGATGGCTGAAAGCAAGAAAAATTGCACATCACAATGAAAAAAAACAATCAAACACTGTATCTTTCCTTCTGTTAAGTTTGCAGATGGCTTTATCCCCCAAAAATATGAACCAAGTAAAGCTTGAAAGTTGCTAGGTGTAATTTCGATAGCATAGTATAATGGCTGCAGAAAAATTGTTGAGAAAATAGTTTTTAGTTTTTTTCTTCTTTATGTTGCTTCCTATGTGTCTGTCGAAGTGTCTCACCCAAAGAAGAAGATGAAGATTGCCTCACTTTGAATGAACAGCGTGAAATGACTCAGAATGGCAGATGGTGGAGCCATCCTGGCTACTACAGCCAAAGCTGACTGGTAATTGCTCTACTTGTAACGAATACACAGTAAATAACTTAACTTAATCCTTACACACATTTATTCCAGTTACATTATTAAAGTTGCATTAGAACATTTTCATGTTACCCATTCTGTATACATATTTGTCTTTTTTCTTTTCCAAAAATCAATATACAGCACAAGACGCAAACAGGTTACCATGAAATAGTTTAAACTCAATCACAGGGATCACAGGAATACAAGACACACACTGTATAACAATATTTATTCATTCTCAAATGAAAATACAGAGACATGGACTGAAAGGCTTTTTGGATGGGGTTACTTGAAGTTCACACAGGGGAAAGCAAGTGAAGAGTCGTCACCGGAGTCATCAATTTTCAAATTCTACTGGTAGCAGCTTTAAACGATTGGTTACTCACACAATTTGAAAACCACATAACCCAGGGGTTCTCCACCATGTTCCATTGAGGCCCAAGAGTATGCAGGGATTCATTTCAACCAAACACTACAGGAACTGCTCTGGTTGAAGCCTTCAACCAGAGCAGTTCCTGTAGTGTTTGGTGATTAGCACACCTTCATCTTGAAGGTGTGCTAATCACTCAAGTGATAGTGTTTGATCGGAATGAAAACTTAAGTACACACAGATTTCAATGGCACATGGTTGAGAACCACTGACATAAACTAAAACAAATCTAGGCAGGTAAGTGGTATCACTTTTCTCTTTACAAATCAAGTTCTACAAATTACGCCGTCTACAATTTTTATATATTGTTGATGTAACCAAGCTAAGTAAGGCCTCTGGATGTTTGAAAGACGATGGAAATTCTTTCATAACATTCTGCAACTACAGTCAAGTGAAACTAGTCACATGGTGAAATCTGTTTACTTTCTGGGTGGAGACATTGAATTGCAAATGAAATACCAATATTTCCATTTGACTTGGACCTGTTCCGTAGGGAACAGAAACCAAGTGTCTCTGCATACATTTATCTGTGAATGTGAGAATGCATTATGGGGGTGAGACTGTACTGTAGAACATTTACTTCGAACACCCCAGTGCAAAATGCATAATTGACAAAGCCACATATCACACACACACACACATGCACACACAAACTAGAATATATCTCGATCTTATCGCATTCAGAAGAAGAACCAGGGTATTTCTGAGAAATTAACAGGCTGTGCATGAAGGCACATGAGTGTGTGTGTGTGTGTGTCCAGAATAAGCATTTTCAAAGACAAGACATTGGGGCAGAAGGAGTTTTGGAACAGAAAACAGAAAAAATCTGACCTGGCCTTTACTTTTTACTCCATGTTCTCTTGCCTGTTATGTAACAAGTTTCCCTGGGTGTGCACACACACTTGCATGCCTGTCTGCCACTAACCAATCAGAGAGCTTCCTAGGCCCCCAATCGGTTGTCCTTTGTCATGTAATAAGATTCATAGGCAAAGTGTGTGGCAGCTCACATTTCACTAAAGGTGGTATAAAGTGAAAATGTGAAGACGGACATAAACAAGATGGGGGACGTCCTAAGAGAAACGCCACAACACTCTGTGCCACAGCTGTTACTCACATGGAAGCCTCCTGTTGCTATGGTAATACAAGCCACTACGCCGCCCCCTCCACACACATATAGTCAGACACACACATACACACGTCCTTTCAGACAAATGAAAACAGCTCTCCATGCGCCAAGAGGCATGAGGGAGAGCGCACATGGTCCAGCCATGTATTAGGTTTTGACCTAGTCTTATTTTCCAGTGGTCTGGAACAGATTGATGCTACAATGGTCAGATAATCAATTTTGTCCTTGGGAGCGTGATCACATTGATGAGGGTCAAGATTTAATGGTCCCTACAGTGAACTAGTCTATAAATTAACTGTGAAAACTTTGACCTTCTTTAACCCTTACATTATGATTATCACGCAGCATGAATGCATGGTCGTGCACGAAGAGGTTCTGGCAAACCGTCCGGCGCCTCAGGGGTGGAAGGCGGCAACTCGCTCACACTGTTTACAGTGGGGGCGGGGCGCTGCTGACCTCAACTGAGGAGATAGTCGGAAGGAATACTTTGAGGAGCTTCTCAATCTCACCAGCACG
>CABFOS010006427.1:3902-16450 GCA_900660315.1 Diretmoides pauciradiatus | reverse complement strand
GAGAGTCAAATTCACCAAAGACCACACCATCAGACAGAAGGAGGAACTATCACGAGGTATAAACAGTTCCCTGTTTATTCTGTATATAGTATTACTACTACTATTACTACTACTACTACTACTACTACTACTACTTCTACTAGGCCCACTACTACTACTACTACTACTACTACTACTACTACTACTACTACTACTACTACTACTATTACTAGGCCTACTAGTACTACTACTTCTACTACTACTAGTACTACTACTACTACTACTACTCTACTACTATTACTACTACTACTACTACTACTACTACTACTACTACTACTACTACTACTACTACTACTACTACTACTACTACTACAAGTCTACTGCTATTACTACTACTACTTCTACTATTACTAGGCCTACTAGTACTACTACTTCTACTACTACTACTAGGCCTACTACTACTGCTACTACTACTACTTACATTTTTAAGCGCAATGAGACTCACCTGGTTAAATAAAGGTTTAATAAAAAAAATGAATACTACTACTATTACTACTGCTACTACTACTACTATTAACACAGCTTGTTATATCTACACCAAGCAGAACATTTACATTGGTTACTATGCTCCACTTAAGTTATTGTAGTATCAATAATTTCCCCACAGGGATGAATAAAGTACTATATTATCTTATCGGATCTGATCTGATCTCATCTCATCTCATCTCCTTTTATATCTATATTGTAGTATCTCCTAGTTTAGTCTCTTTTCCTTCTTGCTATCTGCCTAGCACAGTGTTCAGAGCATGCCACCACACAGTTCACTGCACTTTTTGTACTGTTATAACTGTCTATGTGGCAAATAAACCTTTGAATCTTGAATCTCGCTCTACATCCAATGAATTTACACTGACAGTTGAGCATTTGCTTTGTTTTAAGCTAGAGTGACTTACAGTACAAAGAGTGCAAAAAAACAGAAAAGGCCAAATTCTCAGAGGGGCAACATCACAAACAACTAATTGTGAGGAAACAAGTAGTCAAAGTCACAGTGCCCAGGCAACAGATGTGACAAATATCCTCGTGTCTCCAGAATGAAGGTCTAACTGACAAGCGCTTCACTGTTTCCCAGAGGCCCATGGTGTGTCCACCCAGAGGCCGGTGTTCTGTGACATCCACAAGCAAGAGCCACTGAAGCTGTTCTGTGAGACCTGTGACCTGCTAACCTGCCGCGACTGCCAGCTACTGAAGCACAAGGACCACAAGTACAGTCAAAACTAAAGACATACATAGAATACAATGATTATAGCTAATGATTAAAATGATTAAAAATACTGGCTCTGTAATTGGCCTTCCCCCGGATTCCCTTGAGATCACTATAGCTAAGAGAACAAGGACAAAATTGAATACCATTCTTTATTTTGAAGGTCATCCTTTGTATAGTTTATTTAATGGTGTTAGAAGCTCTTTCAGTGATCGGCTTCTGATGCCTCGGTGCTCTACTGAGCGACTGAGAAGGTCCTTTTTTCCTGCTGCTGTAAAGTTCTTTAATGATCACTGTTAGGTCTTTAATGAAAGGCTTTTCATGGTGTTCTAATGGCTTATCATTGTACACTGTAATGTAATTGTTTACTGTCTATTTCTGTGTTGTCTGTGTATTTGTACTCGCTCAGGTGGCAAACCAAGTTTCCCCACGGGGATTAAATAAAAGACCATTACCATTATCATAGCTAATAGAATATAACATGGGCAGCAGGATGGCATAGTGAACAGCAGGACTGTCCTTCAACCTAAAGTTCTGGGTTCAATCACTCGTTATAGTAAACTTCTGCCATACTGAAGTGTCCTTGAGCAAGGCACTGAATCCCTACCACCTTCAGGGGCGCTGTTCTGTAGCTGAGTTTGCACTCTGACCTTCTTGGGGAAGGAGGTGGATTAATAAACTTTAACAAAAATATACCAATGTTATATATTTTCAGTTTGTTTTTTTAATATTGTGTCCATTAACACTCCTTTTGGATTAGTTACCAGTTCCTGGAAGATGCTTATAATAACCACAAACAACACATGGAGAGCATGACACATCAGCTGCAAGAGAAAAAGAAAGTAATTGAAGAGGTGTCAAACTCAATAAACAATGGGTAAGCGCCGTCACTTAGCGAAATCTAAACAAAAGATGGAGACATTCATAGCTCATAGAAATTTGAAGTATCAGTTGTTGTTCTACATGAACATGTACAGTATATTTGGTATATATGGTATATATTTAATGATTATCTTAATAGAAAGCCTTGTATGTATTGGGACCTCCTCGAAAATGAGATGCTACATCTCAAGGAGCTATCCCTTAATAAATTCAAATTCAAATGTATGGTGTTTAGAAATATGTGGGTTGTGTATTATCTTTGATTGCATGTCATATGTTAAATATATTTTGCAGACTACTCCAAGTGGATCAAAACCGCACATCTATTCAGAATGAAATAAAGAAGTCCATCTGCAGTTTGATACTCGAGATAAACAAGAAGGGCAAGATTCTAGTTAATCAACTTGAGGTATGAAAACAGCTATTTAATATATAATACAATGCTTTTATTTATCAGTTCTACCAGAGACAGGTTGGTGTTGTTTCCAGAACACTGCCTTACCCTGAAGCATACCCTCAAGCACTTTGTACGCTGTGGACTTTAACTTATTCATGTTTTCCCATTTCCAGGCTATAACAAAGGACCATGAGAGTGTGTTGAGGAAACAGCAGGAGGACATCGGCTATCTATTCAGACACCTGGATCATGTCATTAACTTTACCAAATGGGCCACAGCCAGGAATGGGGGCACAGCCCTCTTGTACTGTAAGCGTTTGGTAAGGCTCGTCTGATCCTCATCCGCTCAACGGTACCTCCCTATCAAATCCTTCTATCCTCAATTTGGAACTCTGAAAGCCAAACAAGAGTCTAGTTTATCTTGCAAAGGACTGATGAAATGCAGAACATATGCCTTTTGTTACACACAAGTGTCTTCCCTTAGAATTATTAATAACATCCCTTCTGCTGCAGATACTGTTTCAGATTGGAAACCTCCTGCGGGCAAAATGCAATAGCTCATTTGTACCACAGAGCTCTGTACGGTTCCAGTGTCGATCCTCTTATTGGGCCTCAAATGTTGATCTGGGTAAGACAACACAGTGGCGAGGCTCAGGTTGTAGAGACTGGTGGAGAAACCTGAGAATGCATTCCTCATTTTCTACACATTCAATCAATAATACTATGGTACTATCAATTGTCAAAACATATTTAAGATATTTTTAAATGGTTATTATGTAATACATGACAACTGTAGTGTAGTAGTCTTCTCTTAGTACTCTTAGCACAGGGATAGTGCTGTGCAGCAAAATATATTTTCTAAGTTTGTAACTACGCCGCAGCACAGAAAGATAGATTTCTGTACATGTATTTTTCATCCCTGCTTGTTATTCTGAACCCGTCTCTGTGTGTACGTCCCCTCAGGCTCTTTAGTCGTGGAGAATGTACCAGGCCACCAGCTGGGTGGTTTTCAGGGCATCCCTCATCAGCTTTCCCACCCCGGGCAAGGCCCCCCAGGCTCACCCAGCAGCCTGGTTCTGGGGGCCCACCTGGTCCCCCATAACACTCTGGCTCAGCTCCAGATGCAGGTGGACAAGCTGAACCCGCAGCCCCACTGGCAGCCCCAGCCACCTCCTCCGCCCTGGACGTGGTACCAGAGTGTCCGTCTCCAGCGGACCGCTCCAGGGCCCCTCCAGGGAGGTTCTCCCTCCCAGAGCATGCCTCCCGTACCCCCCCAGCCAGGCCGCAGGTTTATGGTACCCCCTCCCAACCACGTCAGCCCCACTAGCAGCTTACCAAGCCCTGGGTTTACGCCTCAGGTGAGTGTGTGTGTGGATGTGTGTTGCGTGCGTGACTGCGTGCGTGTGTCTGTTTGATTGACAAGGCTTCTTAACAAGCGCAGGCAGCGGATGGCATTGTCCTGAATGGAGCTGACAGCCTTCACATCCTGGGCAATTTCTGTCTTTCCTTGTCAAGATGGATTTGAGTCTCGAGCTAGTGCATGATTCAAAATTATGAAACAGCTAAATCTACAAGAGCAGCAGCTAACACGTGACACAGGCCTGACCCAGGTTTCCGTAAGTAATGGTTGATTATGTCTCGTCCACTGAGTTGTTTAGTCTAGTTCACGGGTTGTTTTTGTTCCTGGGCTGAAGTGTAGGCACATTAAGAGGACAATACTAGGGCTGTGCAGCGGTGTCACTCTAATGTGAGCAAGCTGTTATGATGAAATCTCAAACTTTCTCCATGTTTAGTATTTATGTATCTCAACCAGACCAGATTAGAGACACACATGTGTGTTTAATAATTTAATACCAGTATATCTTTTGCAAATGACTAATAACTAAGTGTTAGTGTCAAAATTCAAAAATATAGTTGTATGTTTTTCAGAGGTTATTGTTGAAAGTGAGAGAAAGATTCCCTCAGCCTTGTAAACCATGGCTGTACGCCACGGCTGCTGCACCTGCAGCGTTGGAGCTAGACCAAACAGAGTCAGTTCAAAAACAAGTCTCTTAAGCAGATCAGTCAGGAACTTCTAAGTGTTGTGTATACTGTCTGTTCCCCTCTGTTGCCGCCATGGGGCATTGACCCGCACGATCAGTGACAGGGTAATGAAAACACACCCTTTCATCTCCACCTCCATCATCACATGCTCAGAGAAGGTGACAGGAAAGTAATATGACATTGACTGCAGCATTTCTCTGACTCGCTGCCTGTCTGTCCCTCATTCACTTGTGCTCTGTCCAGTCACTGAGGGGGATGGTGAGCAGCTCCAGCTTCCAACCCAAACCCATGGATGTCTTTTCCTCTTCACCTCTGTATACCCACAATACACCACTCCCCAGCAATGGCGGTGTCACCTCTCCTCACTCACGACAGATGGCAAGTGTCTCGGTCCATTGTATCCGCTGACATTGAATCAATTAAGTGTAGTACCTGCCTCTCATTCTCCAATACATATTGAAATCCGTGTCTAGTCAATAATATGTAATGTTATGTTTAGATGGAGCCTTTATATCTGAACAAGAGGAATGAGCCAGGTGGACCCGTACATATACTGAGGCAAAACTATCCCCAGAGCCTACTGTCTTCTTTGCCACATAGAAATGGTTTGTCGGTGTCATCAGTGTCACTTGTTCCTATACGTATATATTCAGCAGCATGCATACTGTATATACTGCAGTATTCTTAATAAAGGGGAACGTTGTTTTTCATCTCTCTCAAGCACAAGGACAGCAGCAGAATTCACCCGGGTACACTGCTGTATCCCAAGAGGAGAAACCAGGGTAGGTTGACAAAGGCACACACACACACACACACACACACACACACACACACACACTATCTTTCTCTTTCTCTGTCTGAATATGTTGTAGCTCTGTACTGCCTTGATATGATATGAGTCCCTTTGTGCCACTGGTGTCTCCAGTGAATTTATCTTCATTCCTATTGGCTGTCGCTTTGTTCCCAAGGACGGTTTCGTGGAAACCTCCAGAGACGCAGCAGGCTAATGGAACTGCAGGCTCAGCTGTCAAGAGGAGACGGAGGTCGTCACCAGGGCCTATCATAATCATCAAAGATGAACCGGAGGATCACATTAGCTATGTAAGAAGAGGGTGGATCGGCTTAAAATACACTTACATGAACATTTTATATAGATATGCCATTTTGGTGGGTGCTTTTATCTAAAGCTCCTCATGGTATCATGACTGCAACCCTGACAGTGCCGTTGTCATGCTCTACCCAGTTAGCTACACCAGGCCATCTCTAAAGCTACAGCTGATTCAGTTCATCATTTCAGGCCATGTTTGTATATATTCTCTGAGAGATGGTCTCATGGCTCTTGTCCTTGTTGTTGTCCTCTAATTGTATTCTTGCTTGTGCTTTATGATCCCTAATGTACGTCGCTTTCGATAAAAGCGTCTGCTAAATAACATTGTAACATGGTAACTCCCAGTATTTTTCTTTGCCCCTTGTTTATTTGAGGTCCAAACCAACCAAAGAGCTAACCTCCCTGACAGCACAGGTGACCAACCCCAAATCAGTGTCCCATGTGGAGGGAACCAGATCCCGACTCCTCCTCAAACCACAGAGGACAAGCCTCAGACTCCTCCACAGCCTCCAATGAGCCAACAGGACAAAAGTCAGGCTTCAAATAAGATCCCTTCATTGGGAGGAGAACAGCAGGTAGACCGGCGTCAAGCTGCTCTGGAGGACCCCAATGAGGATTGGTGTGCTGTGTGTCAGAATGGGGGAGAGCTGCTCTGCTGTGATAAGTGTCCCAAAGTTTTCCACCTTACGTGCCATGTTCCAACTCTCTTCAAATCTCCCAGGCAAGCCCATCACTCCATCAAATGGAATGTATTATTTTCATGTTTGTACAGGAATCAAAGGATTATATGGTCCTTTAGTTTGACCCTTTTGAAAAACACCTTATAATTTAACAAATAGACAGTCACGTCTAAGAATGAGGCTGTTTTTCTGGAAATATTAGGTTTTCATCTGACAGCAGCAATTTGCTATTTGTTGAAATATCGTCCTGCTTTACTGGCATTTGTATTGAATCTGTGGAGTTTCTACTTTTAGTGGGGAGTGGTTTTGCTCTTTCTGCCGTGACCTGTCAGTGCCTGAGATGGAGTATGACTGTGATAGCAAACCTGAAGCCAAAACAGTGAAAGAGGAGCCAGATTCTGAGGGAGGCTTTCCCCCTGTGGACAAACGAGTCAGTACTCTATTTTAAAAGATTATAATAATTTCTAGTTCTGTCTGTCCTTAGCTTTTGTGTTAGCATAATTAGATTGCCAGATCAGTGAGGTTTACCACATCAGCACAATCCAGCGTTGGGTAAGTCATTTCTTTATTGAGGTGGTTTCCGATGGGTTTTGAAGCTGTACTGTAGCTGAAAAAAAACAACCCGCTAACCATACTTAGCTTAGCATCCCAGCATTTATCCTGGTTGGCAAGACAAATATTACAAATATATATATCAGTAATGCATAAAAATATGTAATATCTCATATATTACATGTCATTTCTACTTTCATTATTTCACCCATCATAAGAACAATTGTATATGGGATCCAAAAATCCCATTCATTCTATTGTTTGGCAGAAGAATGACATTTAGTCATTTAAAACAAACATTAATCATTAGGAAAATAAGTCAAAAGATTTATTCAATGTGTTCTTTTCTAATGCAATGGTGTTGCAGCTGTTTCATAAAAGCAATACGTCGTTGATGCTGGCGTGTGCAGTGATTTTAGGACAGCTAAGAGGCAAAGCTGACGCCAAGCGGAGCATGGCCTCTCATGGCTTATTAGTTAACTAATATGATCCTGTGATTATCTACAGTTTCTGGCACTCGTCATATTGTTCTATGAGGGGGGAAAAACACCCATCTGGCACTCTTAGCCAGTTAAAACAAATAGAAACTAATCTGCAAATACTATTCAACCTGATTCATTTATCATTATAATTGTATAAACTAGATCGACTACCATAGATTTGACAGGTCTGACCACAAAAACATCCTCATCTATTTGGTTACTCGCTCAGTTGACATGTATTAAGTCAAATGTGTTTTTCTAACGCCGCAGAAGTGTGGGAGGCTGTTGCTGCACTTGTTTTGCAGCGAGCTGAGTTCAGACTTCCAAGATCCCGTATCCCCCTTGGTGAGTGCAGAAGCATGGCAGACGACAGAAGAAAGGTTCACAGGATAAATGTCACTTGCAGTGACTGTAAATGTAACGTAATGATATGTAGTCAAATGTTCAGTAAAGATAGATATATTCAGAATCACAATCAGAATAACTTTAATCACCAAGAACAATAAATATACAGGAATTTCTCTTGGAGACATTGGCAAAGAGACATAGTATTGACAACTTATAGAATTTGTCATTGCAAACTGACGTGAAAAATGACAGCATACTGTATACAACATTTTATAGCAGCATTCGACCAGAGTTGCCTATTTTGGGTTGAGTTATAGTAGATCATTTCCCTTGGCATGGCAAAATGCATTAATGTAATATGCCACAGGTCTGAAATGTTAATCATCTGATTATGCTTCATCATCTGTGCCCATAAAGTATCATTACTTTATTATCGCTCCCTTTTCTCAACAGATATTAGCTGAAAACGGGCAGACCATAAAGACACCAATGGATCTTTCCACTGTGAAAAGACGGCTTGAGGCTAAGCAGAGTCTGTGCTACCAAAGCCCTGCAGAGTTTATATCAGACATCCGGCTTATCTTCAGGAACTGTGCAGTACTCAATGAGGTATTCTAGACAACACTATTTGCCAAAAAGTGTTCATGGCAATCTGTTCATGATCTGTTTTACTACACTTCTGTCTCGCGTGTTCTTGCATGGCAGGCTGACACCGAGGTCGCCATGGCAGGCAGGAAGCTTGAGAAGTTGTTTGAAGAGCAGCTGAGGATCATCTACCCTGACCAGACCTTCCCAGAAATCAAAATGGAGGTCATTACTCCTGCTACCCCTCCTGTCTCTTAGCCCTCATCTCCTGACGATATATCCTAGCCTGCAACGCGCCCAGCGCAGGTGTTGTGACTCCCAGGATGCACCAAGCTCTCCCAAGGGAGAAGAGGAAGCAGCGTGAAGGCACAGATTCTCTTTGTGATTTAGATCTTTGAGAACACTGCCAGCACTAGCTATCGTGTGGTGCATTTACATTAGCGGTTTACAAACATCTACGAGACACAGTCGTCTTAGGGTCACCAAAAATGCTTTGTGATTCAATTATTTTGCATACAAATCACTTTGGTACAGGGAACCAAATCAGTTTCCTGTTTTCTCAACTTGTGTTACATTACAGCTGCTGGATTTACTTTGAATTTGAAGAAATACCTCTTAATTATGACTAAAGCTCAAATAATCAGACTGGGATTTATGTCAGGAAGCTCCACACAGCCCATCCGGGTACTTACAGGGTACAGCTTTAAATAGCTAACATCATGAATGGCTGACAGTAATTCAAAATGAAACTTCTACCAGTACATGGTTTGGATGGGAATCTACGTATTGGGACTGGTGTGTTTTTCGTGTTTAGCCTAGCCTCTGCATGTGTAAATATACCAAGAAGAATGATAATCGTGAAACCTGTCAAGCTTTGATGTCTGTGAAGCATCTTATGTGGGATACAAAGTGTTACAGGGTAAAGCCCCTTCAGGCCAGTAAACAAAAAACATGTCAAAGCAATCAAAGCAGCTTGATAGAACCTCAGACAACCTCAGATAGTCACACAGCATTGCATAATACTGTAGTTCTGCTTGGTCTGCTGAGGCTGATCCTTTTCAACATAGTGTAGAATGAACTTTAATGTTGTACAGGATCATGTTTCTGTGTGATTATTTATTTATTTAAACATTAAGATTTCTAAATTGTATAGTGCAAATGTTAGTGTTATATGTGACTCAATAACACACCATTGTTAACTGTATTCTTATGATCTTGTAATATACCTACTTCGCCAAAACATTAAGCCATAAATTTACTTTCATGCAAGTTAACTTGCATCTGATTACAGGGTACAATAAAATATAATAGCTTAATTCTGGGTAATGATTCTTATTTATTGTTGAGCAAATGACCATTATATATCCGGCACTGTCCTGATTGAATTTAACAAAGTAATCTTCTTTACAACCTAAATTGTACAGTTCAGCACTGCCACGTTCCTCTTTAACAAGTTTATATCGTTGTATTGAGTAACACTGAACAAGGGCTTTTGGGCCCCAGAGGGCAGCCCCCAGACTGCCGGTGTTAGTGGCCCTCTGCTGAGTGACACAGACATGGCAAGACAAGCTTTGTTAGGCTTCAAAAGAACTGTACTGCCCCCCAAGAAGATTAACACTGTTTGAATGTGACCTCGGCAACTCTAATTTCCTCCACCTAAGTGCCAGGAAGTTGGCTCAGGCTGTTTCTTGTTAAGTCTCCAATCTAGATAGAGAGGGCGAGAGGAGGAGTGGTGGCTGGTAGTTTGGAGAGTGAACATGTTACCCTCAGATGTTCACTATACTCTGAGCCTTGCCCTGATTTGGGGGTATTCTTCAGGGCCTTATATGGCCACTAAGGACCTGCATCTCTAAACCTTGTCCACATTACACCAGGGGGAAAGATAAGATAAGGACAGACCAGCAGTAAAGGGGTGCTCTTTGTTGTTTTCTGATAAACGTTACGATACAAAGAGGTTTGCTAGACCCCCTTTTTTCTTTGATGCCACGTCCTTGACTGATTCATCTCTGCAGAAACCTGATCTGTGCTGCTACAGTCATTTCACAATCTACCTTACCCTTTAAATCCATGCCACGCTCTTTCACTTCATGTGTTTTCTTAGTGGAAGACTGTCAACAGCAGGAGAACTACAGTATAGGTTGACCCTAACAAGAGCCTAGGGAGTGAGACAGCACCACCACATTAACGGGTCTCCCCTGTGTGTGTCTGTGGTGTGGGTATCATTTGGTGATGTTTTCTAGACTGGCTCCTTGGTGCAGGCATATGGCTCTGATTAGTCGATCATTTACCCCCTCTCTGTCACCATGCCCAGAGCCAGTAGACTGATTGAATTTGCAGAGGGCCTTTAGTTGGTACAAAATGTTTATAATGTAGTCTAGCAATTATTTCTCCCTCCCCCTTGCCAACTCTGGTGGATTCCTGCATGCGTGCGTGCACGTGTGCGTGTGCTGGTTATGCCCGATCCCTCCTCAACCCAATAGTTCATGATGAGTATATGATAGTTTATGAGTGCCTGGCTGACAAATATACCCAGGACAATCTATCAAAACGCGCGGTTACATGTTTACAGGAGCCTGTGCGCGTTTTCTATACGCAAAGCAGGCGTATTCAATTCAGTTTTGCATCGGTAATTGCCAAAAAGACTGAAGGAGGTAAAAGTTAAAACACAGCCAGGTCCCAATGCAATCTATCATTTCCCTCGCAATTCATCAAACTCAAACGTCGCGGATAAGTAACTGCAGAGCTGTGTATGCTGACAATGGTCGTAAATGTAACCTAACGGGATTATGCAAAACGCTTCTTTTTTAATTTCCTCTGACCGAGATATTCAAAGGGTTTTATGCATTAGGCACAGTCTGGACACAGCCACAACAGATTGTTAAAATACCCCAAAACCAGCTCCAGATGTTCAGTAATCAGTACAATAATTTAGTCACAGACAGAATAGGGCTACTTTTGACATTTGTGGGAAGACAATTTCCATGTGTGGATGCATACTACTGCTATCAGCTCAAATCACCCAAGGCGTAGTTTCTCATACTTTTCCAACCAAAACGGAAGAGAGAAAAACTGTAGCCTACTCATCCTATAATAAATAATAGAGGGACGCAAAAGTGACAGCAGCTATGCATCCCTATAGGATTGTTGTGGGATCACTGCAAACTCGAGCACAGACAGTATTATAAGTCCCTATAGGAATATTGGTTTCATAAATTCTCCTTGTCAAAAAGGAGATTAATGGCTTTGAATTCCAGTTTTACTGAGGAAAAAAACAACTTTTGATAAGTAACCATCCAGAAGTTTGCCTGCTGCTGTCTCTGTGGCCCCAGCCCGCCCCTCACCGTGCCATAATGAGACGCTCATTCCTCCAGTCACGCTGCGACTGCGACTCGCTCAGCCCCCGTCCCATCCACCCGCTTTCCCGCGGACTCCGGATCTTACTGAAAGAAACTGTTTATCCACATAACCGCGCAGAATAAGCATCAGCAATACCTCTCGGTCATCTTTTTTATTATTATTATAGTATTATTATTGTTTACTAGTGGTAGAGTCTGTTCTCATTCAATGGGTCCCTGGATAGTGTTACTCTGCTCTCTGTTCGGAGTTCTCCACGGCGAAGGTAAGTTACCTTTCTCTTGATTACAGTGTTACATGCCTGTCTTCACTTGGCATAGGCCCAACCAAGTCACAGAATGGTCCATGACATAATATCTTTAGGTTTTTAAGAATAAAAAGAGGTAAAGTGACCCAGGGAGGTGATGGATTTTATCTCACATGTTATATATCCTATATAGGACAGTGGTTCCCAAAGTCCACCAGGGGTCCTTGAAGGGGCTCCAGTAAAATGAATAGTTTAATTTCACCAGGTAGAACTCAGCATAATGGGTGCACTTTAAGGATGTCTATTATGTTAATAGTATTTTACTGTTACCTCCCCCACCTACAGTGTAGAAAGTTATTTTGTAGTGAGTCATACCAAACAACTAAAATCTCAGATGGCTGCGTAGGTCATTTGGCTTGAAAACATTTGGAATTCTCATATCAAAAAGTAAAATGAACGTCTCTCTGTGTTTGTGCTATCTCCCTCTCTCTCTCTCTCTCACACACACACACTCTCTCTCTCTCTCTCTCTCTCTCTCTCTCTCTCTTTCTCTCTCTCACACTCTCTCGTTCTCTCTCACACACTCTCTCTCACACCACATACACTCTCTCTTTCTCTCTCACACAGTCT
>CABFOS010006414.1:1332-26777 GCA_900660315.1 Diretmoides pauciradiatus | reverse complement strand
GGGTCAGGGCCAACCTTTCACAGCCAGGTTACAAGGGATAATCACAGGCAAACACAGCAGCCACACGCAAAACGCACACACATGATCTTCCAAACACACACACACACACACACATACACACACACACCCCTCAGCCACAAACCTGGCTCTAATTAGCGTGATGGGGATGCGAGTGGCCACATGTGTATGAGGAGCAGACTCAGGCGGGGGGGGGGAGCTTAGGGTGTCGCGTTGCACCCAGAAAAGGATTCCCCTATAGGAAAAGAAGAGAAAAGAAATAGTCATCCCCGGTGCAGCAGTGTACTCGAAGACATTGCTATGTCTCTGGTTAACCGAGGAATCATTCTGGAGGCTTTTGTGCTCAGCCACACCACATTTTTCAACACAAACAGCTCTTAGGCAGAACTCTGGACCAGCAAAAGGCTCAACATCTGTAAAAAGCTGTTTCGGACCTTTATTGTTAGAGAATATTGAACAGATAATGCAGTTATTCTTCAGTTACTTTAATTGTTGTTTTTCAGTTTGTAGTTTTCAGATAGGTACTCTATCCCTCTCCATTAACTTAAGTAGACATACTCTTTTTTTCTCAGGTTAGTGGTTGTTGAAACAGCAGGTTGATGAAAAGGTTAAATCGTTTGTGTTATGCAGCCACTTAAAAACTTCCTCTGTCACAGAACCAATTAGAACCAACAACCAATTAAACTTAAGTGCATGTTAAATGTTAATAAAAATAGATGAGCAATGCACTTTTACATGACTTTACGGACTGCATCTCTTGCAAAGTTGAACATGCAACAATGTCACTTAAATATTTGAATCTTTTGTTTTAATTATGGCACCAAAATCAGTCATCAGTACCCTATAACCCTAACAATTTTCCAGTTCCATGTTTTACCAACTATTAATGAAACATAGAAATAATAAATGTGTATGCCTAATGTGAATGTTTTCATGCATGTTCAAGCACATTTCAGAAAAGGTTGCCAGCACCTCTTTTAACAATTTCTTCATGAACAAACCATCTTTGTACATATCTAATATCAGTTGTGAATAATATATTTAAAAAACACATTTTATTTATAATTTACAACAACCATCCTCCTCCGTGCACCCCGATAATGAACAACTGTACTTGTGTGGTACTGACATTTCTGTCCCTCTAAGTTAGTGCCCCACTTCGGAAAGGTTTTAGTACCCTCAAATTAGGGTCATTACCTCCCTGCAAAAATAAACTTCACAGTTGGTGGGAAAACAAGAGACACAAATTTTGTCTTTGGCATGGCGGAGGAAAATGTTTTGCCTTGGGAACTGAAGTCTTTGAACTGAAAGGTTAACTGAATCAATGGAACAGTGATTTCCATAAGGAATAAACTTTACTTTGTGATGCATGCCAAGGACATGGTGGAACACTGATGAATATGTAAAGTGAAACTTATTGTATGCACTATGAAATCATACTGTATTTTGTTACATTACACCTAGGTGTAAGATAGATCAAAAGATAGATCTATCTATCTATCTATCTATCTATCTATCTATCTATCTATCTATCTATCTATCTATCTATCTATCTATCTATCTATCTATCTATCTATCTGTCTGTCTGTCTGTCTGTCTGTCTGTCTGTCTGTCTGTCTATCTATCTATTTGTGGGACTTTTTGCATGTTGCATCAAGGTACTAAGATATTTTAATGGTAGAAATACACAATTTGTGATTCGTTACCTGAGTTATTGTTGTGTATATTCAAATATAACCAAGATTTGGCCTCAGTTTCATTTATCATCACTAGAGGACATTAGGCATATTTCTCTTTTCACTTTTGAGGTGTCACTTGGAAGGAGACACACTTCTTTACACAAAAACTGGCAGAGATGCTGTAACAAGTATCAATATTTCATGACTTGTCCACGTTGAATTATTGTGCTTGAAGTTTGTTGTATGATATTCTCATTTCAAAAAGGAAAGGAATTCTACTTTGATGAAGCCTATAATATTCATATATGTATATGGTAGACAGAACTGAGTTTATGGTTATCTTGTCACACTTGATATTTGATGGTTGATATTTTAATTATCTCCTAATATACAGGGTTTTCTGTGGGGTGAATTTTGAGCTTGAGATAGTATCCTTCTCAAATGTATTGTGGCGTTACTTATGGTTATTGGGAAATAACATGAATTAATGGAAGAAATTTGACAAAGTGATATAAATCACATCATCTTAGAAGTTTGTCAAATAGTGTAACGCTTAGGACCAATTAAGTCTGAAATGCGCTCAGTTGAAGCGTCAGGGCATTTGGAGTCTCGGTATGTGATGCGCAACTTTCACTCAACTTTAGTGTTATTAGAGAAGCATATTTGATTTTATGCACAGTGGCATAACGAAGACTTCAGACAGTAGATTTTTAAGAAAAAGTAAGAAATTTACCCTTGGATCAAACCTAGACAGCAGGGGTTTGATTAAAAAGGAAGAATCAGAGATCCACCGTGCGCACAGGGATTTAAAAACGAGTGGCTCACTGCAGCCTAAACAGGTATTCATTTATAAATGCATGGCACGATATAACATAGTCTGTATGTTATGTTTGTTGTAGTGAGTGAATATAACATCTCACAGAAAATGCATTTACCTGCAAAACTGCTTTCATCTCGTCACCAAACGTGCCAACTAAGTTTTACGCAGATCAAAGGCATATCTTTTTCTGTAGACGACAACTAATTAACTGAACATTTTTACGTTTTTACGTTCACGTGACTGCAAATTGAATTAAATAACGCTTTTTAAACAAATTTAACAAGTGTAACAACTTAATCTGGAATTGCACAAACCGTATGCAAAACGCTTTTCAAAGTGCGCCCGCTGAATCCTCCTGTAACCTACAAAGAAAACCACATAGGAAAATTGAACGGGTTAATTTTGAAATGTGCAAGTTTGCCAGTCTTCCAATTAGTAAAACAAATGGGCTCGACACGTTTGCTGCTGCATTCTGTCACCAGTTGCTGAATCTTTCCCCGGTGTGGGACGGCAGTCGTTCACGCTGCACGCTCACGATGCCCGACGTCCCTCACAAGTGCGCGCCTCCAAGTCCAACAGCAGAGAGATAATAAAGTGGGGTCTGCAGGGCTACCACAATGGGAGGAGTATGGAAGTTATCCTGAGCCCTGCCCACCAACTGCAAACATATAAGAGCTGTAGTGAAGCAAAACCAGGCACTAAAGTCCTAAATCTTGCTGAAACGACCAACTAAAGGCAACAACTTTACCCTAACACTACATTTATTAATTATTTTCCTTGGAATCTTGAAATTACCATTACGGCCTCAGTGGCATGTGATGTACTTATTTGAACTATTTTTTTTCTTCTGATATGGATATACAAGAGCATCATTAAAGCATTTCTCTCAAAAGTAACCACTGAACAAAATTTGCTAAAAAGTGAAGAATTTTTGCCTTTTTTTTAAGGAACAAGTGTGCAGAAAATCTGTCACAATGGCACTGGACACTGAGTTTGGTGTGAAGGGCAGCAGCATCATCAGGGAATGGAGTGGACAGGTCCAGCCTGCTCTGGTTGCCTCCTTTGTTTTTCTTTTCTGTCTGGAAGCCTGTCTGTGGGTCAGGAACCTCAGACTCAAAAGAAGACTGCCAGGACCCTTTGCCTGGCCTGTGGTGGGCAATGCCATGCAGCTTGGCCAAATGCCTCACATCACCTTCTCCAAGCTAGCTAAGAAATATGGCAACGTCTATCAGATACGACTTGGTTGCAATGACATTGTGGTTCTCAATGGGGCCAAGGCAATACGTCAGGCTCTGATACAGCACAGCACAGAGTTTGCAGGAAGACCAAACTTTGCATCTTTCCAGATGATCTCTGGAGGCAGGAGTATGGCATTTACTAATTACAGCAAACAGTGGAAAATGCACAGGAAAATTGCACAATCTAGCATCAGAGCCTTTTCCTCTGCAAACAGTCAGACCAAAAAAGCCTTTGAGCAACATGTTACAGCTGAGGCTATGGAACTGGTGCAGGTATTTTTGCGCCAGAGCACTGATGGGCGGTATTTTGATCCCTCTCAAGAATTTACAGTAGCTGCTGCTAATGTGATTTGTGCCCTATGCTTTGGGAAGCGATATGGACATGATGACATTGAGCTCAGGGACCTGTTATCCAGGGTACACAAGTTCGGAGAGACAGTAGGGGCTGGCAGCTTGGTGGATGTCATGCCGTGGCTTCAGTCCTTTCCTAATCCAGTCCGCAGTGTCTACAAAAACTTCAAACACATCAATGAGGAGTTTTTTACCTTTGTGAAAAATAAAGTGGTGCAGCACAGAGAGACCTTCAACCCTGATGTGACACGGGACATGAGTGATGCCTTTATCAATGTGATCGAGCATGGGAAGGACAGTGGACTGACCAAAGACTTTGTTGAGGGAACAGTCACAGATCTGATTGGAGCAGGTCAAGACACAATGTCAACCGTTTTGCAATGGATTCTGCTGCTTCTGGTCAAACACCCTGACATCCAAATCAAACTGCAGCAGCTTATCGACAAAGTAGTAGGCCAAGACAGGCTGCCATCAATCCAGGACCGAGCCAGCTTAGCCTACCTGGATGCCTTTATCTACGAGGCCATGCGCTTCACCAGCTTCGTCCCCGTCACCATCCCCCATTCCACAACCTCAGATGTCACCATTGAAGGTCTCCACATCCTGAAAGACACAGTGGTCTTCATCAATCAGTGGTCCGTCAACCATGACCCTCTAAAGTGGAAGGACCCGCATATATTCAATCCTTCACGCTTCCTAGATGAAAATGGGGAGATTGATAAAGACATAACCAACAGCGTCATGATCTTTTCCACAGGTAAAAGGCGATGTATCGGTGACCAGATTGCCAAGGTGGAAATCTTTATATTTACAGCAGTTTTGCTGCACCAGTGCAGCTTTGAGAGCAACCCCTCTCAGCCCCTCACACTTGACTGTTCTTATGGGCTCACGCTGAAGCCTCTCCCCTTCAGTATCAATGCCCAGCTCAGGGGTAAGCTGCTTGGCTTGGTTTCCCCAGCATGAACACTATATCCCCACACTGTGACTCAAGGCCAGCAAAGACTAAACACTTTCCCACCAATGACATTTAACAGTGAGTATCAGCAAACCTGCACTATAATCTGTCTTTGTAACATTTTAATATTTAATATTTAATGAATATCTAAACACAGTCTATTATGTTTGAATTGTTGTTGATGCAGGGTTGAGAATTATACAAATGAATTCACAAATGTGTGGTTAGCTAAAGGTAGAATTCAACAAAGCAGAATTTTAAGATTGTGGACTGTTGGAATCAATGCAAAGGATATTACATTTCTAGTTCGCAAAATACTCGATCAATACTTGATCAACATTTGTACATAAGTATAACTGTTCCAATCTCAGTTGTGTGCTTATTTTATATCCACTATTCAGCATGTATACGTATGGCATAGGCAGGAATTAGCAACGTCCCTGAAATGTCAATACAAACTAATATAACTGCATATGAAATGCTTGTGAATATGTGCAAATGTTATGAGGTCACTTGAAGACTTATTTTTTTGATGTGATGGTGTAAGAATATATTTAGCTTTTGCCACATTTTAGTATTTTTATAGGTACATATTTCAGGTTTGACAATAATTTAATCTACTGTATCTACTGTACTCAAAGCATATGAACACATTAAGTATATTGGTGGAAGGAAGCAAATGCTGGAGAAGCGGGAAGACGAGGAGGAAGTATTTGATCAAATAAAGTCTCTCCAACTAAAAGGATTGGGGATGAAGGAGAGATTTTACTGGAGTTTGGAAGTGCACAGGGTTGACTGTGTTGGTGAAACTGTTGACCACTTCATAAACTTTGTGATATCCAGGGTTCAGTTTTACTGTACAAGCGCTGCAGCTACCCCATGTCATACAAAGTCTCACCAGTAAAACAAGTATAAAAGTGCAGCAGAAATCATTTTTGTTCACTTTTCCACCCATAAGGCCTTCTGATGAACGTGTGTGTTTACAAAGCAACAAAGGTGTAATGTCACATTTCTCTAAAAGTTTTCATTCAGGAATTGATGTTGTGATGTCTAAGAATGTGTGTTTCTCTCAAGGCAGCAAACGCAACTACAGTAGGCCTTGAATGTTCAGGCATCATAGGGAATATGTAGTTGTGAGTTTGTTTGCTGTATATGATTTGGAAAATAAGCTATATCTGAAATGAATAAAGTGAACTGTCAATGGTCAGTGGTCATCGTGACTCTGTACGTTTCTGTGTCTGGGTTATGTTTCAGTCGCATTTGTCTGCATATCAATTACATTGCACCACACAACTGTTAACGAGTTTGATTGGAAGATGGAAGCAATACATCATCATGCAGCAAAATAGTCAGAGCTAGGCACAGCACATGTTGTATGTCAATTATTGAAATGATTTAACGCTAATAAACAAAAAAAAGGTAAGTGTTTTTTGTGATAAGATGAAACACAAAAGATACCCATCCTATTATGGTTATCAGATAGCAAAGTCACCTTTGACTTTTTCAGAGACAAAGGTTGGGGCTCAGATTTGATAACACATCTTAACCTGGTAAGCTATCGGGTAACTGCATAATTTACCCACAACCCACATCTGCTTCGGTTTGGCAACATGGTGATTTATGTAAATGTAAATATAGATATATAAATAGAAAATTCTATAATACTGGAATTGTGGCTGAATATCACTGAAACCCTAGTTTATGTTTTATTTTTTAAGTTTTTAGTTTCACTGCACAAACAGCCATATAAGCAGATTTATTGCTTATTACTGCATTGTGAATTCTGTTGAAAGCTATTTTGACAGCCACAACCCCAACAGCTACATTATCTCAGTGACTTTGTTTAAAGGGCTATTATAACAATAGCTCTGGATATACACAGTATATTTTATGAAGCATAATAAAGTGTGCTGTTAGTATCTGTCTAGTGTTCTGATCTGACATCAAGAGCTTTCATGGTCATATATCAGAGCCTATATGTTTATAGATAACAGCTTGGATGAAAATAACACACACACACACACACACACAAATATCACATTTAAAACAGTTGTGGAAATCTCTATTGAAAAGATCAAATAGCAAATGAATCTTTTTATTTTAAACTATCTTGACCTACAATATGACTCAGTTCCACCCCCATAGAACAAATCAATATTATATCATTCCTATATATGGTATCCATCCTATTTAAAATCAGGCCTGTTAAAGAGTCATTTTTCTGTCTTCACTCATTTACAATTTATGAAATTTATTGACAAATACCTTTCAGGCCAGTGTCCAAGCATGGAATGAGGTGTTGTTTAACTTTTCAAGGTGTCACGGTAATCACTGTCATATTCATTCAGGCAACAGAAATTTGAATCTCCTTTAGTCTTTGGCAACAAGGCCTATTAAGTAGCTGTTTTCCTCCTCTTAAGCTTAACTGACACTGCTGGAACGAGGCCTGAGAAGGAATAGGACTCTAAGGTCTCCAAGCGCTGGTCACAATGGGAGGGGAGAGATAATAAAAAACCTGAGTTGCTGACCCCTCCCACCATAGAGATACTTATAAGCGAGGGTGTTAAGGCTTGAATCTGCATTCTTCTAAAGTGGTCATCTGAAGACGCACTGCACCACTGCTAACCGCTCAACCTGATCGAGCCCTCCTCACTAGCTACCGTGGAGGCGGGGTGAGACAGCATGTGAGAGGTGCTTAAAATCCTATTCATGGCGTGGATTTATTTTCTCAGTGTTTGATTATTATATAGGATTAGAAAACATGCAGAATTTGTGTGTTAATGTATTTAAGAGTCTGTAGAGAGGCGCCAGTGAAAATATTCTGTTCTTAGCTCAGGTAAAATCAAGCGGAAATTGTCTTTCCACTGGATGCAGTGGATGATCAAAAAAAGCTACAGGATAACACAATGACTCAATTGGACACTGAGTTTGGGATGAAGGGCCGCAGCATCATCAGGGAATGGAGTGGACAGGTCCAGCCTGCTCTGGTTGCCTCTTTTGTTTTTCTTTTCTGTCTGGAAGCCTGTCTGTGGGTCAGGAACCTCAGACTCAAGAGAAGACTGCCAGGACCCTTTGCCTGGCCTGTGGTGGGCAATGCCATGCAGCTTGGCCAAATGCCTCACATCACCTTCTCCAAGCTAGCTAAGAAATATGGCAACGTCTATCAGATACGACTTGGTTGTAGTGACATTGTGGTTCTCAATGGGGACAGGGCAATACGTCAGGCTCTGATACAGCACAGCACAGAGTTTGCAGGAAGACCAAACTTTGCATCTTTTCAGTCTGTCTCTGGGGGAAACAGTATAACTTTTTCTAACTACAGCAAACAGTGGAAGATACACAGGAAAATTGCTCAATCAACGATCAGAGCCTTCACATCTGCCAAAAGTGAGACCAAAAAAGCCTTTGAGCGGCACATTGTGGCTGAAGCCACAGAACTAGTTGAGATTTTCCTCAAACTCAGAGCTCAAGGCCAGTATTTCAACCCCGCGCATCAGCTGACAGTAGCTGCGGCTAATGTGATTTGTGCGTTGTGCTTTGGAAAACGTTATGGACATGATGATGTTGAGTTTGGAGCCTTGTTAAAGAAGGTATACAAGTTTGGAGAGACTGTAGGTGCTGGCAGCTTAGTAGATGTCATGCCTTGGCTTCAATCCTTCCCCAATCCAGTCCGCAGTGTGTTCAGGAGCTTCAAAGACCTAAATCATGATTTCTTTGGCTTTGTCAGAAACAAGGTGGATGAGCACAGAGAGACCTTTGATCCAGAGGTAACCCGGGACATGAGTGATGCGATCATTGGGGTGATTGACAGGGCTGACAGTGACATTGGGCTGACCGAAGCCTACACAGAGGGGACTGTGACAGATCTGATTGGTGCAGGTCTGGACACCATCTCCACTGCCCTTCACTGGATGCTCCTTCTGCTGGCTAAACACCCCGACATCCAAATCAAACTGCAGGAGCTTATTGACAAAGTGGTGGGGCGTGACAGACTGCCAACGCTGGAAGACAGAAGCAGCTTGGCCTATCTGGACGCCTTCATCTACGAGGCCATGCGTTTCACCAGCTTTGTCCCCGTCACCATCCCCCATTCTACAACCTCAGATGTCACCATTGAAGGTCACCACATCCCGAAAGATACAGTGGTCTTCATCAATCAGTGGTCCGTCAACCATGACCCTCTAATGTGGAAGGACCCACATATCTTCGATCCTTCACGCTTCCTAGATGAAAATGGCTCCATAAACAAGGATATTACCAACAGTGTCATGATCTTCTCTGCAGGGAAGAGACGATGTATTGGGGACCAAATTGCCAAAGTAGAGATCTTTCTGTTCCTGGCAATTCTACTCCACCAATGTAACTTTGAGAAAAACCCTAATGAGGACTTGTCTCTAAACTGCTCCTATGGTTTAACACTGAAGCCTTTAGACTACAAGATCTCTGCCAAACTCAGAGGAGAATTACTTAATGGCCCATAAGAGCCGTTTGACTTCTGCTGTGTTTTGAAAATGAGGTCTCCAACTAACAGTAAGAACAGCAGTGCAATATAAGGTATGTACGTCAAAGTAAATATTTAGACCTTGTATCACATATATAATAAGCTCTTTTATCACCCTTGGAAATACATTTAAATGTGTGCTCACTAAGGTTTTGTGATATCTGTTGACATTTGATGATCTTTTTGAAATTTGGACCAAAGACTTCGCTTTGTCATTTCTCTCAGGGTCACCAAATATCTGGCAATTCATGTGACAAAAATGACTACCCTGAGGATCTCATAGAAATTGAAAGCATGTGTGTCAAATCTGAACCGATTGAACAGTTTTATTTTTGAAACTCTGTAAGTGCTGTCGTCGAAGAATCTGATGAGCACACTAAGTTACTGAGAAAAGCCAAATATATCTGTATAGACTGTGCCACATTATTTGAGAAATAGACAAATATAGTGCAAGCTGTGATGTGGTGATCCAAAACCACAGTTCATAATAAACCTTAAGTATGTATTGTTGGGGTATTTAGTTTAGCCACCCCAAATTTGAATATAAACATGGTGGTCAGGAATAGATTTCACTATAAGTGTTTGGGGTTTTTTTAATGATGGGGAGGAATGAGGAATCATATGTCAGCTTGAATAATATGAATTATTCATCCCATTTATATTTGCATGTATTGAACTTTTAGTGTGTTTAAAGCGAATTGAATTAAGTAATTCTTAATTATGCATGATGATATTACTGTATTCTAACAATGTTAATTATAATAATAATAATGTGTTTATATGTTACATATCATATGTGGATGTTGTAGAATTCACTTAATTATGTGTTATACTGTGTTATTTCCTTAGTGCATTTAACACAGCATTGTACAATATGATTTATAAAACGTACCACAATGTCTAGATAAGTTATATTTGTATATTTGTTTCTAATGAAAATGACCCTTGATGTGTAATGCAGATGTGTACATGTAACTGTACAGTTTGACGGATAATAAACCTTTTGTACTGATGTTTTGCTGCATCTGTGGGATGCATCGGCCAGAGCAGCCTAAGTGTCACAGAGTCCAGGGAGGTCAAAGAGATAATAATAATAGATCCTGATGTTTGGTCTGTGCGTTGTTGCCCCTTTTCTTCACCATTAACACTCAGGCTGTGACTCAGTACATCAGCCACTCATCAATATTTCATGTCATCTCTTTCTTAACACACAACATTCAGATTGAGCAGAGTAAGCACCACCTCCCCTTTACCAATACAGAGAGCAGTGAGTAGTGACATAACTAATGAAAGACGTGTGAGATGAATTTACCACTACGCAGGGATTTGATGTTGCAATCCTTCATCCAGCATTTATACAGAAGCCCAATTCAGACGTCTAAACGAATCATGATGGCGACTAGACATCAGGCGACGCCGTCATAAATCTACAGGACCGTCAGACAGGCAGCACCATTCACTAGCCACCTAATCTAAATGCCGAGGTTGAGTGTGTGAGTGTGGGTATGTCACTGGGGTTATCAAGTGGTCTCCTCCCATCACAGATGTTTTGTTGAATTAAACCCACAACACCTCCAGAAGACTCAACAATGATTCCTGACATCCCAGAACCACTCCCTTGACACCAAATACAGTTAAAATTGCCTGCACTACCCTGTACCTATAGGCTTAGGCATTTCCTTAATTCCTAATATTACTCAAATGACTTCAGTAGAAATATGAATTTTTTTTGTCATTATATTACTCCAGAGCCTGTCAGTGCATATGGTTTTAAGTGACAATTGTGGAATTTCTCTCTATTCCAAAAAAAATCCTGTCAAGCAATAAACCTAAAATGTGTCTTAAAACCCATACAACACACTATATCCCATGTGTATCCTTGTTTTAGGTATACATATTACTTTAAGTGTGGGTTAGCTTATCTTTTCCATCCCTGTTCTTCCTTTTAGCCCCGCCCCCACAGCCCACCCCCTGTTTCTTTTAGTGCGTTGCCTCACTGAGCTGCCCTGTGCTGCTGGGCCCAGTCCAAAGCCTACCTGCCTCCAGAGCAGCGCTGGAGACGTGCTGTACTATGGAAAGCCGTTTTAACATTTAATAAAAACAACTGATATCAAGGTTTTTTGAATTTTGATATCAAGTTTTTGAAATGTGATATCAAAATTCAACTTTGATATCAAAATTCTCAATTTTGATATCAAAATTCAAAAACTTGATATCAAAAGTCAAAAAACCTTGCTATCAGTTGTTTTTATTAAATGTTAAAACGGCTTTCCATACAAGGACTTCATAGGGGGTTGAGGTGTGGAGGACAGCAAAATGAGCTGCCTGACCTCCCCCGTTGCCACCACCCCTTCCCAGCACACCCACGAAACCTGCCCCGCTGAAAGACTCCCTTTCACCCACAGTCACTAGCTCTTCCCTCCACATACCCCAAGGCGCTAGACCTGCCGAGTTTTACTTCTGACAGGAAAAGAAAAACAAAAAGTGTACTGGCCAATTTTTTTTTAAACTCTGGGGTTATTCACGTTTTGCACGTACACAGCGTGACCTCCCACACAGTTTTCCCTCCAACCGCTCTCTGCTACCACCAGACACAACTCAGCGCCGTGTCCAAACCGCTCTCCTCTGCTAGTTTGACAGGCAAGCTACAGTCGTTGTTTGTTAGATGACATTGTAACCATAGTGAGGTGGAGTTACTTAGAAGCAACTGCAGAGAGGAGGCAGACAAATGCAATCCTCCAGAAAATCTGTTCCCTTGTCCAGTGCCATTTGCTGAAATACAGCGGAACATTGTGTCTGAGCATTGGCTGGAAATAGACTGCTGCTTTTATTCAGCCAATTTTTCCTATAACACCACCCTGAACACCAACAGACCGACCGCAGCTGCATTCTAAGCCAAAACATAACAGACGAATAATATGATAGTAACTTTGCGTGTTCTCCAACCGGACCCGCAGCAATGTCAATGATCATCAATCATTCTCCTATAAGCAATTACTTAAACTAAATAACATTTGGGGAAAAGACATGTAAAATGACTATGAACCAACTTTTTCCTGAAGATCACATTGGACAAAGGTGACATTTTCAAAGGTCAAATAACCACGTGTTTCTCAGAGGTCAGGGAATACAAAACACAAGCCCCATCTCTCATCCCATTAACAGTAGCACACTGATATAGGATATTCACTTCATAGGACATTTTTCTTCACTTTATATAGACAGTGAACTCTGCCGAATAGGTTATTTGGCTGTGGTAGTTGGACCCAGACCCAGAATGACAGCTTCAGCCTGTTACTTTAACAACCCTGATCCCTTGCTCAACAGATGCGCCACGTCTTAAGGCTGTCACTCTGTCAAGAGAACACTTTACAACATACAAAGAACTTAATTGTGTCCAATCCAAAGTGGAAAGACTTGTAATTTGCATTCTAATTCAAAGTAATGTATTCCAGAGTTTCTCTGTGATGTTCCGTTGGATCCTTTGGTTAGCCCGAAAATATGTTTCCCCTCTTTTGAAAACCCCCTCCGGAATTATATCATGGCTAAACATTGAGCAGGACTTACAATATTGTTCCAGTTGACATTACAATCAAGTGTTGTGCCACCTTCAAGCTCTGTGATGCCCTGCTATAGACAGGATGTATTCAAACAAATTACTGATGTACAGCCCAACAATTACTGAACCGTCACATTGTGTTTAGGAACACAACCTCACACAAGCGTCATGAAGACATTTGAAGTGACCCTTTTCAATAAACAATTACCCAACTCATTATTGCAGGGTGGGACGTTTAGTGCTTGTTGTTTTGTCCGTGCTAGGACTGTGTTTTGGAGCGGTGGCAAGGAGAAGACCTTTGATAAAAAATAACACAGTGTGCACATCCATTTACCACATTTCTTTCCACATAACAAACAATTATTTTCAGGAAGTGGAGTAGGAAGTGACCTAAATTGATCATTATGAGCACACTGCAAGCGTGTGGTCTTTGTCGGCTTGTCCATACAGAAGGTAGAGGTCATGTCAGGATTTACAACATAGACTTGTGCCATTTTCCTGTGTGCATTGCAGTGTGGATGTGTGAAGAAAGTTAACAACCAACTAAACCACATTGGGACTATTCACATTCCTCAGAGTCCTTATGTCTGTACTTTCCTATTTCTTAGAAAGAGGACCAGCAGACCTGTCAACCCTCCCGATTTCAGCGGGAGTCTCCCGATTTTTAACCCTTTCTCCCGCTGTACTCCCGAATTGTAATTTCTCACGCTAATCTCCCGATTTTAGAGCGAAGAACGAAGAAAAGTATTGGGGGGATATTTGTTGTGAATCTGGCAACCCAGGCTAGAGGCGGCGCTCTAGCGTCACGAGCCTGCACTGAAAACCATTTCCTCCGGAGTTGAACCGAACGCGCGTGTTGTCCTCAAATGGAAACTTCTCCAAAGAAAAAGAAGAAATACGCTGCACAATTCCAGTCCAGCTGGACTGAGACCATGCCCTGGATATCTCCAAGTCGTTGTAGCACCCACCATGCCTTTTGTAAAGTCTGCATGGTGGACTTAAGTGTGGAGCACGGTGGGGAAAACGATGTAGCTAAACATGCTAACGGCAGCAAGCATAAAATAGCCCTGAAGGGACAGAAAGAAACACTGACGTTTACGTTTACGTTGTAGCGTCGTTCCTAATAAGAGGTGCCTCAGAGGCTGATTTAGTTAGCAAGGCAGAGTTGTCGGTGGCAATGTTAGTTGCCAAAAACAACATTTCCTTTGCATTCACTGATGAATTCAACAAGTGTCGCTGACATGTTCCCAGATTTTAAAATAGCGAAGAAGTACTCATCAGGGAAAACCAAAACTACCCAACTTGTGAAAGGTAAGAGCCATGTTTTTTTTACTGTAACTTTTCTTTTAACTTGCTGTTTGAACAACTGAGTTACCTCCCCTGCACACTGACTGTACTGCACAGTAAATGCAAACTGCACTGACCTCTGTACATTATCTGAATGTACACTTGCACTGACTGTAAATATTCTGATGACCTGTTTGCACTGCTCTCTCCTCTCCCTGCACCATGTCCATGTTGTTTAGCCTATGTGTCATGCCAAGACAAATTCGTAGTATGTTTCTTTTAAACTACATTGCAATAAAAATAATTCTGATTCTGATAGAATCATGAAACACGGGACGTGATGTTATACTGTCCATTGTGCCAATGGTTGGTATTCACATGAGGTTTGCCTTGATGTGTCACCAGACTTAGTTCAAAACAAACATAAAAACTGCCACTTTGATTGCCCAACATGGGAAGCAAATTAGGTTACTATTTTTTAGAAATAATTTGATACTTATTGCTTTGATAGCGAGGTCTCATGATAAGTCACTCCTGGTGTAGCTTTGGAGAGAGTGGTTTTTTTCTCTGGTGCTTCCCTGTAGGTCCAGCACCCTCAGGAGGTCATAACATACCTGCAGAGATAGCGGTCTCAAAGAATCTCTTTGGACCTTCACTGCTCAGACAAAAACACTCCGTTGGCACCATGCACCCCACATGGGACCCTCTTGAGAGGCCGATAGAAGTGTCTTTGAGAGGCAGACATATTTGTTTTCTTTTGAAAAGGGATAAAACAAATTGCATTATTCCTCTGTATATTTTTTCAAGTAACAAGAGACGGTTGGATACGCTCAACAGTGCGATATCCCATTTATGAGTGAGATAGAGAAGGAAAATTAAAGCCTTGTAGATAACAAAGACCCACTTACAGAATAAAAAGACTCGCATAACAAAAACACTGTTTGAAAAATAGTTAAACTGGATTGTCAAATGAATTCATCCTTTAAAACAAACCCTTTCTGTTACACATCAGATTACAAAAGCAGAGAAAATGACAAAGCCTTATCGGATATCTTTGGCTTACAAGATAACAGGAATGACATTTGCTCTGCTGAATAGTGAATAGACAGATGTTATGCCAGATGGTTCAAAACATTTAACATGATGACCAGCAAACAGTACTAAACAGAGAAAGCAAGAAAGGGATGGCATATGCCAGGGCAGGCTATGCCCAGCCATGTTCTTTTGGCAAGAGACACACTCTTTAGCGTGAATGCACGCATGGCAGCTAATCACAGAATTAGGCCTTGAAAACAAACTGGCCTATTACCATGGCGATGAAAGGGCCAGATGTCAAAGAAAAAGCCATGGCTCGGTGAGCATGGTAAAACATAACAACAATATAAACATTGAAGGATCAGAGGACATGTTTGAACTGAAGGGAAAACCATTAGACTATTACAGTTACAGTATGTGTGTTTTTCCAAGAGTGTGTCATCCTGTACTGAAGCAGTGGTCTCCTACAGCTTTTCTTGATAACTGAAAATACTTCAAAAAACTGAGACGTGCTTTTTTCTCATGTTTCGTTCCCTGCAGAAAGAGAACATAGAAACAGAGTCTTTTATTAGTCACACAACACACGAACATACACATGCGAGCAGGGAGCGGTGACTCTGGCATGCACAGGGAGCCGCGACTCTGGCATGCACACACACACGCACGCACACACGCATGCAGGGTAGGTGGCCGGCGAAATGTGTCTTTGCTTTTCACCCATCCTTGCTGTCCTTCCTCCAATGGTCAGTGGGCAGCCCTTATTCTATGGAGCCCGGGGACCAATTCCAGTGTTTGTCGTGGTCAGGGACATGACATGATGTTCTGCGTGTTTTTAATGAGGGTTTGTTTCGATGGTATATAAGGAAGGAACCTGTGTGAGCATGGGGAGAACATGCAAACTCCACACAGAAAGGCCCCTTGCGAGATAACCCACCTGAGCACGAGGCACCAACAGGCATGGGGAGAACACGCCCCCAGTGCCGACAGCTACCCAGGCGGGAAACGAACCCAGGACCTTCTTGCAGAGTTGACACTATGTGGGGATGGAACACACGACCCTGAGACTGAGAGTTTCATGTTCTGCCGACTGAGCTGTCTGGGCCAGATAAAGGCCAATCACGAATGAAATTATTTATTATAACACCTTTGCTCTGGAAAGCAGAAATCTGGCTGATTTTATTACAGCTAGTGCTTCATTATTATAAATGCATTCAGTTGTGTAACAGACAGCAAACGGTTAATGTCAGACTGAGTCTATGCCAGTCCAAGAGTCTGTGCCTGTGGTCTGTACCAGTGGCCTTGGCATTGTGCATGCGCCAGGGTAACCATCTGAATCCATGTGGAATATGTTTTGCAATCATTGGTATGCATGAAAAAGAAACATGTCACCATCATGGACATCAAGGCCAGTTGTGTGCGGTCTCTCAGATACTGTTCCAGAGAAACAGTGTGAGGCCAAATTGTTTTCCTGTAATTGTCAGTGTTCATGAACAATGGTGAGTGAAGTGGGAGTAATTACTCTGAATCTACCAACTCTCACACTCTTTTACAATGTCTACACTTGAAGTCCTAGACGAGACATTTGGGTCAGAAAAATGTTGTAACCACCTCTCCAGCACAAAGATGTCACATGTTCCTGAGTCAAGCAAACTAGCCAAGTATCAGCTCTGCGCTGCTGAGATCCCTACCCCTATCCTCTCGCCCTCCCACTTCAAGCCCTCCTCTTGGCTGTGCTTAAAGCCAGACCAAAACAATTTAGCAATAAGCTATTTGTGTACGTAGGGATTCATTTTCAGTTGTTTTTACATTCTTCTTTTGTAGTGGGCTCTGATTGCCCCTGTCAGAATTTCCTGCTTGCTGAGAGAATAGCCATTGGCTGGAGCTGACCACTCTGAAAATACTTTGCTCTGTTAAGACTTGGAACATATAGGCTTGTTGACAGTGTGTGACATGTGATATTTCGAGTCCTGTTATCCTAAATGAGAATTTTGCAATGTCTCATATTGTGTCTGTCTTTGGGGGGGGTCACTTCCACCATTGTGTGTTTACTCGGCAGTAAACACACAATAACTTTTCATGCGAAGGCAAATTGCAGAGTGCGCAAGCAGCGGAGAGAGTATTTTGATACAAATGTGTGCCCCATGCCTTATTCAACACTCATTAGCTTCATGACAGTGCACCGGGCACCAGTGGGAGCCCTGCTTATACTGACAAGCAGATGACATGCACCAGGTGAAGCCAACACAGAGAAGTCAGTTGCATCACTCAGTTCTCTCTAAAACCACTCTTTCATTGAGTCTGTTGATATCATGTTGATGGCATGTAGTCTGTGCGAGGCTGCACCACATTAGCTAGCTCCCGGTTTGAGGAAGAGTAAGTAAACTACAGTGCAGCAGGTCTGGTGGACCCTGTGTGGGGCTCCATGCAGAAAGCAATGAGTGGGCGCAGGGGGCCGCTTCAGGACAGAGAGAGGTCCCGGAAGACGGCCTGAGCTGGAGCGGAGGTGCGGATCGTAAAGAATAACAGTGTGGGGATGAAGGGTGCTTATGGAAATGCTGGGGCTAACACAGGGTTCCGGAGACACCGTTTACTCAGCCTGCCAGCATTAGAGGACTTGGCCTTGGACTTGGCCTCCCCCCCAGCGCAAGAGGCCAAGCCCCGGTGCAACAGAGGGAAAGAGTGAGCTGCTGAGGAGGAGAGGACACAGAAGCTGATCATGTTCAAATTGTTGATGCAGCGGTATGATATCAACCAGTTATTCCAGAGAGAAATTTATTTGTGATGTCTATGTCATGGGTTGGCAATATTTCATGTTTGTAAAATAAGGGGATTTTCTGCATACCAGTACTTCAGCTCCAGCTCACACATGAATAGATACTATGAGAAAGGCATAAGTTTACTAGAGTGTAAACCCATGAAATACGACTGATGACCACAAATACCTAATGCAGCATTAAATCTTTGCTCGGTGATCTCATAGCATTACATAAGAGAACAGTGCCAGTGCCAGGCCCTAAGATAGAGTGCACAGGAGACGTTCAGGTACATGCCGTTCACGCAGCTCTCTCCACGCCTGCCATACTTGGAAATAGTTGGCTGAGTTTGCTAAACTTGATTACTCCAACAAAGCCAAAACATTAAAGGGTAATCATAGGGTGGGTAATCATAGCTTTCATGCCTTCAATACAATAAATGTAATCGAAGAATTCAAGAAACAGTTCAAAACTGCTCAAGTAACTACGTTCAAGACTATACATTAGATTACATAATGGTCCAGTTTAGGCAAAGAAGGAGTTAACACATCTGCAGTGAGCTACCTCTCTCTGAACCATAGAGACTGTGAGACCGCTCACATGGGGCTGCAGCGCAGCTTTCAAATACAATTACTGGTTCGTGCAAATTGCACCCGCTTAGAGAACTCCCAAACTCTAACCCACTAAAATCACTTCAAAAATATCTGATCCTGACCATTGTAGATTAAGATAAATGACTTGATTCAGAGTCACAATAACGTGATGGAGGATTAATTATGAATTTCCGCTCATTACACTAGGTGGTCTTGCAATGAGAACTAGAAAAGGAAAAGGAACAGTTCATGAAAATAAAGCAACGTATCTGGTGACAGTGGGAAACCCTACACCTAGGCACATTCAGAGGGGGGTTCCAAAAGCTCCTTGGCCAAGAGTGGAAACCATTGACGGGAAATTTATGATCAAAACAATTTCACCATGTTTCCGCTTCTATAAGTACCATGAACAGTGTGGCTCTGTGTCCCATCTCCATGCCTGGGAGGGGAAAACAGCACACGGCAAGAAGGGGAGGCTGCATTTTTGGACACGGTTGGGTGTGCGTCTAACAAAGAAGTGCGGTCTATCTTTCCGCTTCAAGTGCATGTTTCCCATTCATGAGGTGTAGCTTAAGTCTGTAAAGTGTTATTTGATGACTCAGAGGAAGAAGGGGGAGCTCTGCAACTGAATGACAGCGTGTGACTCAGATCACTGCGCACGGACACAGGTGGCTGTGGTTTTATCGACCGTTACCTTTCCTGTGAGTAGGAGACACCAGAAGCATCCCTCCTCCTCCCCTCCCCGCCTCCCACCACAGGCCAGCCCTGTCACAGCAGGCAGAGCAGGGGAGACAGGAGTCAGGGTGTCTGTTCCAATTCTCCGAACTGGGATCACATAGCAGTGGAGAACCCATTAAGGGAGGCCTGGACTTTGGCTGACTCCCCAGCAGTGTAGGCCCCTTCCCCCCTCATTATATCCCCCTACCCTCCTTGTCTCTCTTTCTTTATTGTCTCCTCCCACGCGTACTACCACCCCCCTGCAGGCTCGCAGGTAAGATGTATAGGCCTCTGCATAGAATCACCTCCAAGGTAGCACTTCTCTCCTCTGCCAGGAAAAATAAGACATTCTGCCTTCTCTCTCTCTCTCTCTCTCTCTCTCTCGGCAGCACAAGTCGCATCGCAGTGGTCAGAGAACTGCCAGACGCCGCTGCCAACAGTTACACTCTGTCTTGCCCTTTTTTCTCTGGTTCAGAAAGAGATTTACTTTGCCCAAGAAAATTTATGTGGATAGGGGCCTGCCAGTTTGAGAGGAAATGTGTGTTCTCGGAGATAGGTTACTATGTACACACTGGAGCAGACCACTTGTTGCGTTTATTGTTGTTGCTTTGGAAATTGGGAATTACATGGGCTGTAGAGTATCTGAGCTCGGCCGCAAGTTTGAAAACAGAAAGGGCCGGTCCAAGAGAGCACTTTAAATATGTACCAGCCAATATCCTCAGCACAGTTCAGAGATAGGGGGAGATAAATATACATACTGGTGTGTGGGTGTGAATACACACACACACACACACACACACACACACACACACACACTTAGTTGTCAGTTGACCAAATGCCATACCATAACATTTGCCCTTACTTTAACCCAAGTCTTCTTTTATAACTCAAACCCCTAAAACTAAAATGTCCCTTTTTAAAATATTGACTCATTTTGGATGACTTCATTATGTATATGTAAGGAGGTTTGGCCCTCACTAGGATAGAAGAACAAAAACAACAACACATACATGCGATTATGGACCTGGTTTATGGTGAAATCTGGACATCAACTAACCCCAACAGTTTACCACTCTAGCCTTTAATCTCTACATGAACCCAACCACCAATCCTAACCTATAATTAGTTCAACATCATATCTTTTAAGGGCAGCAAATTTTACAGACTTTTGCATCCAGTGAGTAACTTTCCTATTAATTAACTAAACGCACGTACACATCTGACATGTTCCAGCACAGAGAAAACTATAAAGGAAATCGGTAGTGACTAACAGGCATGGATACGTATTTGACATCTGTCTTTGTGCTTGTGGTAGGTCACCAATATCAGGGCAGGCTGACTTCAATGTAGTCAAGCGTGGATGTTCACTGACGTAATGGATACATCTGTATTTTAGGTCCGGAGTGAACTCGGATCTCAGAGCTCACAGGGACCGCTGCCTCCCTTCTCCCGAGTGGTCCAGCTGACAAAACACTCCTCGCTATGCACTCCGCAACACAATGCACTCCAGGAAGCGCCATTCCCCAAAACGGAGTTCCACGGCTCACATCCCACGGCACCCATTTGGTTTGGCCCGGAGCTGACATCACACCTACTGCTTCTCCCATACCAAACTGCAGGGACGAGGTTAAGATGCAAGGGGTAGTGCTCGTGGCCTGGCATGCAAACGTTTGAGAGGAGATAGTGGAGTGACAACAGGAAGGAAGTGTGGTGATTTCACAGGATGCAACGTACAGAACAGCCAATCCTATTCCAACATGATACAGGGAGTAGAGTGTACCAGGGTTCAATCAATATGGGTTATTAAAAATGGAATATTTTTCATCTTTAGATTGGACCATTTCAATGCCAAAAAATACAAGGATTCAGTGAATGTTATTCTTGGCGGGACGAAAAACAGTATTCAAACCATCATGTGGTGCTTAGCATCTCCACTGAAACTCATACCAGGGTTAGCAGCTCTTTACGGCAGGGTCACCCATTGCACCTATTCAACTGTAGGAGAAACTCTGGGATATGTTACTGCCTTTAAATGAAGAATTTATTTGCAAAACATTATTCACTGAACTAAATGAATGAATAAATCAAAATCAAACAAAAGTCTATCAGACTAACTCTGGTTTACATGGTAGAATTCATGATATAAAGATCGAATTAACATACTTGATCGTGATAATTGATTTCTGTAGGGAAATTCTCTTCCTTCTTGTCTCCCTCCAGGGAAGGCAGAGTGCAGGGTCAGCTAAAGAAAGCAACCTTGGTGCTATACTGTAGGGATTCAGTGTCTTGCTGACAGGGGGTGAACCCCCCCCCTCGAACCACCAAGCCCCCCTGCTGCCTTTTGCGGTGGCTCCTGCCATTTCTGCTGTAGGCTATTTACCTCTTGGCAATACACAGCAGCAAAACATGGGGGTAGAATCAAACCTCCTATGGCATTTATGTTACAGACCTGCTCATTACCAAGTGAGGGTCATCAATGTATACAAAATAAGCGGAGAATTAAGTAGAATTGAATACAGTAGTTCCATGTATTGAAGGACGAACATGAGGTCCCACCACAGTGAAAGGTTCTGGTGGTTTTGCGAACCCTGGAATGGAATCAACATAATCATCTCTAAGAGAGCTAGACATATCCTAATCACTGCTAACATGAGTCCCATAATGCATTTCTTTTCCTAATGGCTGTGGTTACTTCTGGATGGCCATGTCCCTATTCATAAAGCAAGTGTGGTCAGCCAGTGGTTTTAATAGCATGACAATGATGTTAGCCATTATACCAGGGCCTTATTAAAAACCAGACACGACATTTAGCATTTATGAAAGATTCTGCCATGTTGCCTAAGACAGAATTTTCCATTATGTAAGTTGTGATAATCACAGACCAAGGTAGGTGTACCAAACTGCCCTACATCGTCACGTTAAAGTTTAGTGTCATTAGGTAAAAGGAAATGCTTATTTGATGAAGATTCCCCAATTAACAATAAATAAAAAGGACAAAACTATCAAGAACAACGCTGACAACAATACAGCAACAACAAGACTAAAATTAGGTTTTAACTGTAAAAGAAAGAACCCCCATTTCTGAGGGAAGTCTTGAGATGGACACAGTCCAGTGTTTGGACTTCTGTTTATTTAGTCTAGTTAGGGGGATTAGTAGCTAAATGAAAGTGATACAGTAGAGGAGAGAGAGCCAAAAGCCTCTTTGTGATCCATCCTTGTTGCCTCATGACCCTACATGGACAGTAATTAGGGCATTAACAACCTAATGTTTGGCCTGCAGATTCTGCTCTGAGATATCTCCCCCTGGACCCCGGCACTGTCATCCATCACATCTCAAAGTATATCCAGCTTCTGATCGTGTGTGTGTGTGTGTGTGTGTGTGTGTGTGTTTGGTACCTTGGCACGCTCAGAAATCAATCAGGTATCATGACATCAGCGCTGAGTCATTTTGCAATCAAAGAGAATGGTTTGTTCAGCACAGAATGACTAAAAATGGAGAAATTAACAGAGAAAGAGCACGGTGGAAAAAGAAAAGACCAAAAAACGTAAGACAGAAAAGGCTGGAGAGGTAGGGAGGGGCGGCACAATGCTGAGCATGTTTCCAGGAACTACATTCACTCAGGCTGTGATTAGAACTAAGGCAGGCATTTGTTTAGTACAAATAGTGTTAATTTGTCAGAATGCTAATTAGAGGTAAGCAGACCTTGTTGCTAGCCATGCCAAATACAGCACACATGGGAAATGGTACACTCACACTGAGGAAATGTCCCAGCTAGATGGGATTCCATGAAGGCCAAGAGCATTTATCATTGGAGGTAGCAATTGCCGAACACAAGCAGAGTTTGATGCCAATTCAAGAATGTGTGCAGCCAAAGCCATTAATTGAGCAGGCAGGGATTTGTGGCATAGGACAAGGGAGTAACTTACTTGAAAGGGTAAAGAGAAGGAAAAAATCTTGGGGCATATTCCACTTTGGCAGAGCCTCATCTTGGTAATGTAAGAATAGCGGACCAGCAGAAGAAATATGCAGTGTTTTCAAGAAACTGGCAGTAAGGCCAACGATTGCTTTGCAAATTCCTGGAGGTTTTTATTGGCATCCTTTCTGTGTTTGGATTGAAATTCAAAAGCCCTCAGATACTGCTCTTAGGCACTGAATTCCATCTGATGTGGTCAAATACTTGTGGATGAAAATGTTGTGTGTGTGATTATCGGACATTATCAGACCCATATCTGCATAGCTTTACAACAAGACATTATCTTTGTCCCAGTGGTGTGAGAAGGGGAGCTACAATTCTTTCCCAATTTCTGGGGTAACGTATGACATCTCTTTCAGATAAGTGTTGGGAGGAAACAGATAAAGCTTTCCATGTGGCATGTTCTTTCACTGCTTCATTCCTTGCCCAGCTGCCAGAGACCTCTATGTAATAGAATGATACAAGGAGGAAGGGGGGGAGGTAAATGGAGGAACTACAGGGGAACACAGAACATGCATGAAGGAACATAGTCTTCCCAAATGATCGTGATGACTGGGGGACAGAGTGTGTACTAATCTGGGCGGGCTGCCAAGCCAAACAGCCCAGGGGGGCAAGGGAGAAGCCATAGCCAGGCAAGTGGGAGTTCACATGAAGTATATGGAGGGTGGAGGGGACAAGGCGAGACAGGGGCCATTACAGTGCAGTAATGAGAATCTGAGAGGCCAGCAGGGAACCTGGGGCTTGTAGCAAGATTTCCTCTGAGGAGGGATTCAGGGTCTGGTTGCACAGAGATACGGAGCCACCTGTTTAATGATGCTTAACATATAGTGCAAACACATGCACACAGTAACACACACACACACTCACACAGTATGTGCGCATACACACACGTGCACATAAACGTAGTATCTCTGTTTCTTGCTCTTTCGCTCTCGTTCTCTCTCTCTCTCACACACACACACACACACATATACTCTGTGACCTCCCGGGTGCTGTGTTCTGTACAGCGGTGTGTACTGCCAAGTCACACAGCTTGAACAGTGGGGAGGTCCAGAAACCCAGGGGGAGATGGTACGTGACAGAAAGCAGGCTATGTTTGTGTGTGTGTGTCAGGTTGGAGGAGGCAAAGTGGATATTTTGTGAACATTCTTGGAAAAGTTAAATGTTAAACGTGTGTGTGTGTGTGTGTGTGTGTACGCGCGCATGAATGTATGCGTTCATGAGTGTGTTGAAGAATATGTGCCAAGTTTGTTAGTGCAGGGAAGGACAGTGAACACAATGAGACAGGGGGCAGAACATCTGATATCCATATGCTCATTTGGCTAAAACCGTTTTAATCAAGTTTGTGGCTTTATGGGGCCTAATTAACTCACTGTAAGATACAGAGTACAAGAGGCACACAACATTAGCTTCTCTCTCTCTCTCTCTCTGTCTGTGTGTGTGTGTGTGTGTGTGTGTGTGTGTGTGAACTAAATAAGTAAAACATAGTAAATCCTTGTGTCGGCCCATATGTGCATAGCTAAGGCTTTATGCCATATATCACTTTGTGTGTGTGTGTGTGTGTGCGTGTGTGTGTCTGTGTGTGTGTGTGTGTGTGCGTGCGTGTGCGTGTGTGTGTGTGTGTGAGAGAGAGACACTGTCTGTATGTGCATGTGTATACAAACTCACACAGAGGCAGGAAGGCGTGGAGAGGCGAGGGCATATGAGCTTCATGCTGCATTGGTCCCTTGCTCCAAACTCTGAAAGTGATTTTCTCACCGTATCTGGGAGGAAATGATTCATTAGGCTGTGGCCCAGTTGGGATCGCTCTTACATGGAATAAGAAGCAGCCGCTCACCCCGGGCTGGTGCATTTGGAGCAATGCACTGTGACGAAGGGGAAGGCTGGGAAGAACATGTGAAGGCCATGATGGCAGGAAGGATGGAAACGGTGAGGATGCAGGAGGAGGAATGGAGGGCAGGAAAG
>CABFOS010006323.1:6431-16667 GCA_900660315.1 Diretmoides pauciradiatus | reverse complement strand
AATTTCACGATTCTCGTTCTCCTCAAGGAGAAGTCAAGCGAAAGGTAAAGAAAAATGTTTTATTTCTCTGTCGGGATCCTGTCAGACACTTATAACAACAATCGGAGCCTGTCAGTCGCCCAAAACCCCGCTTTTAGAGGACTTTTCACTTGCCCTTCAGCGACAACGTTCCAGCTGGATTAGCCGCTAAGCGATAATCGCTAAAAATAGTGCTCACTCAATACTGGATCAATTGCAAAAGTGATTTTTCCCACCAGTCACGTAGACACACGACCATGGGAAAATAAAGTCCAGGTTGAAATATACCAAATTGATCCTTTAAAGGATTAAGTGATGCATGTTTTAATTGGTCATGGATGGAGCTCAGAATACGTAACGTAGTCTGATAAAAACAAGCTGTATTCTGGCAAGCTAACGACCACGAGTGGGCAGATCGACACTGAAGTACTAACATTAGTGCCATTCACGGTGTGTCCAGCATATGAATTGCTGTATAGGATTGTCTCAAAATATGCTATGGGTCTATGAATGAAGAGTGACCGTTGAGCCAACCAAGTGACGAGCGCCCTAAACCACACGGTAGTCCTGAGCCGATTCAAAAAGCTGATTTCTTGACAAATCTAATGACGAAAGGCGTTACGGAGGGAACAAAGTCCCTTAGGTCCACAGTCAGTTCCCATAAGGAGCTGTCCTATCCAGTCTGGTGCTGAAATAAAGGATTTGCTCTACAGTCCTCAGCACAGTGGCTGGACGGGCGTCACAGATTTAAAGCCGCACTCACTGATGAACTTTTTTTTTCTGGGTGCAGTTTTGGTGCCCCTCAGGATGGCGCCCTAGACCGCTTAGAGGAAGCACCGCCTCTGATCAGGCAGTACAGTAGAAGTCACACAAACCTGAGCCAGTTGTACGTTGGTTTGTTGGTTGGTTTTAGCTCAGGGATTTTATAACTGTATTGGCTGAATCCATGCATGAATTCAATATTGGTTCCACGATTCTCTTACTTCTCTTATTTCTACTGTGCTTCCACAGCATTTTGGTCTTAACAGATGGCGTTTTTAAAGTCAACATAGATTCACTCACTGCATGCAACCCCACCTGAGCACCCATAAAGTGCAGCACACATGTTACTTAACATATTACCTGTTTTACATAATTGTAATGTGGCTATACTGTATATTAATTTATTATTATAATTATAAGTAGCAATAGTGCAGTAATAATAGTACTATCAAAGGATAGTCTGCCAAGCTAATATCAGTAATAGCATTAATCTTCCATGTTGAGAGGTAACTTTGGCTAGCTTGCATTGCTTATATGAAAGCTCTTAGCCGAGAGGGGATTATGGATTTAATAGGCTAATGCAATTTTAACTTTTCTTCTAACCAGCAAAGAAAGAGGTAGGTCTTGGATGGAACAATATCACAACAAAACCTGTAGGCTGATCTCCATGATCAGCAAACTGTTGAATATTATTTACAAGAAATGGAAAGTCACCTGCAAAGGCCAATCATTGTAATGTAAATTGTTGTTACATTCCCTGGGAGAGCACAGATCTCTGTCATTTCACCCTCTCGTCTCATCATACAAGCACTCTGCTGTGCAGTATGGTGTGTGATTAATGGGGCCTCCAGTGGCTCAGTCTATAGGACTTGGGCTGGGAACCGGAGGATTGCCGGTTCAAGTCCAGCATGGACCAGTCAGACCGGCAATTTGACTCCAGAACCCTTTCAGGGGAAAACGCTTCCATTTTACAAAGCCAATTGGCAGAAAAGTGAAATCATATTAAATCTTACAGCACAAAATGAAGAAAGTCAGACAGGGGTGGACTGGGAGCTGGAGAGGTGCAGGTTCACCTCCAGGTGCCCTTGAGCAAGGCACCGAACCCCCCCAACTGGGTAGAGCATCATTAAGCGGCAGCCCCATCTCTCGGACATCTCTCCATTAATGCATGTATATTGGTCCTGTGTTTGCATGTGTGTGTATTTTGGGGCCTGTGAGTGTAAAAATAATAACAATTCAAAATTGAATTTCCCCTTGCAGGTTTAATAAAGTAATTCTTTGTCGTTCATTAATAGCAAGTACCATGCGCAAAGTGTTTGATATCGTCACTAGGGAGCTCCAGATTAAAAGCATGGAGGAGAAGGAAAATAAAAAACTGAAAAAGGTAAACTGCAGGGCTCCTATTCAGTGAAACGTATTCAAAGATTGAAGTGTCTACGTTTCGAGCCACCGCTCTTCATCAGGTCAAGAAGGAAAATAAACTATACTATCTAAAGTGCTGAGGAAGAAAATGCTTTGAAAGAATGAAAATGGTGAATGCATTTCCAAACCCAACATTTCAAATGAAGTTGATTAGCTGATGCTGTTTTCCTGCTAGTTTAGCCTGGCCACCAGCTTACCTTAATAGCTGCTTGATAGCCTGTGCTGGTAGTGTCTACTTGTCATGTTATCATGTTTACTTCTACTTATTGGCACCCCGATTGTTGGCTTTTGATCATCCAGAAACACTACTAGTTATTCACATTTATTATCTACCCAGGTGAGGTGTTTAGATGTAATTAGCCCTAGAGCAAGATAAACTGGTTACCTTAGATGAGTCTCTTCATAGAGTAAAGTCAGACTGGTTAGTTTAACACTGGTTCAGGTTTCTGTGGATGGGTATCTAGTTTGTATGCCCTGCCTTCCCATTCTGTGTGCGTTTGTTAATTTGCGTTTGTGTGAATGGGAGTAAGCAACTAAATTTGTCTGCTTTTTGTATGAGTTTTCATTTCAGGTTGTGGCAGCAGCAGGGCAGCATCAGCATCCTGTGTGGTCCCCAAACTCCTCCACCCTCCTCGTTTCCATTGGTAGTTGTTGCAGTTGACATCCCAGTACCGGTGCCATTCCCACGATGATCCTGACCAAGTAGGTGCTGCTGCCCCGTGCCAGATCTGGATGCATTATTGTGTTTATTCTGTGTATATTGTTGATACTGTTATCAACATTTGATCATTGTTTGGCCACTCTTTGGGGCCCGCTGCATGCATGACTGTCCTGGAAGGAGTGGTCCTTTCTCAAGGGTTCTTCCATTTTCGTGGGGGGTTTTCCTTGATCTTGAAGGGGTGTTGATTTAATCTTGTTTTCATTCATGTTTTCATTTTTTGTTTCAATAATGTGGCTGTGTGTGAAACCCTTTGCGACTGTAATGATGATTAAAGGCTATATACTGTAAATTAGCTTGACTTGATTTGACTAAAAGCACACAGCCATCAAAGAGCTCCCAGACAGACTTGAAAGGAATTTGTCCAACATTATTTGAACCATTGAACCATTCAGTGCACAGTAGATGGTAACAGCAACATCAGCACATCTTACCACACCCAAAGGCTTATTGTACAATGTAAAAAAAATCAATCAACTGCTGAACATGCTGAAGCTTTGTTCTATAGCTCCAGAAATAAAGGCCAGACTCATGGTCACATGGCTCACCACCCATCGGAACACTCACTGAACACCCAGACACACCCATTCAGGGGCTGGTTTACGGTAGGTAAAGGAAAGGGGAAAATAATTGATAGAGGGGTGGGGGTATGAGATTGTGAGTATGAGTGTGTGGAGTGTAGGGGACATGTGACTAGATGTTTTCTTTCTGCAGGTGGAAGGTCAGCAAGGGAAATTGGTTCTATTTGAATGGGCAGCGTTCCTTAGTCAGTATACTGCTGCATCCACAGCTGACGCATTTCTTTTATACAGATACAACAGCCTGGGAGTGCTACTAAAATAGACCCACTAGTCAGGCAGAACAGCAATGTTAATTCAATCGGACAGTACCGGCTCCATCAAAGACACATGCATTTCAAGTGCACCGAAGAAGAGTTAATTCACAATTCATTCCTGAACATTAGCGGTGGAACATGGAAAGTTATTTTTAGTTCTGAAAGGTACAGGTTCTCAAACATAGTCTCCAAAGTGTTCTAGCTTGTTTGTAATTCACACAGGAGATGTATACTTCAGGCTGTTTCTGAAGTATGTCTCCAAAACAGTCATCTATAGCACAGGCTTGTTCCATGTCACATGTTGATCCCTATTCTCACTAGGCTTTCTTTTCTCATTAACACCTCATTATCATGTCCCTGGCCTTCTACTTTCACACCAAAACTGATGGTTGTAGCAACCCAGTCACCAGATAGCCATGATTACTCGTCAAAGTTTCTTTACACACCTACAAGTTCCTATGAAAGTACTTAAAGCCCTCTTCCAAACCTGGAAAACCTATGTAAAATAGTAAAAAAAGGGGGAGAACAAATCTTAGCAGAACAAGAGTCTGATAACACAGCCCAGAATGTCCTTATCTCCTCTGTCTCATAAAAACTTAATGCTGCCAAGCTCTTAAAACCCAGACAAGGAGAGCCCATTTCACTAGAAGTTCAAGTTCAATTTCACTCCAGAACCTTTTCAGGGAAAACCGCTTCCATTTTACAAAGCCAATTGGCAGAAAAGTGAAATCCTATTAAATCTTTCAGCAAAAGCTTCCATAAATATTATGAGGAAAGTGTCCCAAGTCACACTTTCTCCTCCTTAAAGGGTAACTTCAGTATTAATCAACCTGGACCATATTTTCCCATGGCCGTGTGTCTACGTGACTCATGGGAACAAGAATTTTGGAAATTGGTCCAGTATTGACCGAGCCCGTAGCTGCTAGCGCTTAGCTTAGCTAATCCATCTAAAACGCAATGCTTTGCAAGTGCGAACCTACATGTATGTCTTCTAAGAGCGTTTTTTTTTGCTAGTACTGACTGTTGTTGGTATAAGTGTCTGACAGGATCCCGCCAGAGAAATAAAACGTTTTTCTTTCGCAAGGAGTGAGACCTCTTGTTGCAGCTAGACCTTTGTTGGATACAGATCAGACCAGATAAAACAGAGCACTGTCCACTTCATTGGAACCTCTGCTATTGCTAATGTAGACTCTAACATGACTGTTGCTACTCTGTTGTCACTTTCAATACAAGAAACCAGTTGTATTCAATCTGTTTAAACCTTCTCAAACATATTGATGAAAAGCAACACTGCACTATTCCATAACCACCTCATAGACAAAAATGAGTGTATAGCAGTCTCACCTCTCTCACAGGTACTAGCCCAGAAGCCGGACCCGGTACAGTCACAGATGAAGCGGTTCCATCCTTCTTTACATGCGCCATTGTTCTTGCAGGGATTGCTGTCGCACTGTTTCCCCGTCAGCTTACTGCACGAAGGCCTGATGCCCGTCATGTTCTGGGACTGAGCAATCTGCCGGATGTCTTTGCTACGTCCATCAATGAACAGGTCCCGGATGCAGCCCACATAGCCGTAGTTGAGCATGGCGGTCCACAGTTCGGTGGGGAGCACCAGGCCTGCCCGGTTGTCAGGCAGACCCCCCAGATAAAGGTCCCCCTCCAGATCTAGGATCTCGTTTTCCCCACTGGCCGTGAATGGGGTTCGGCGGCTGTTCACTGAGATGATGCCTGCAGGAGAAGAAATTTGTTAAATACACATATGCCCAGATATTACCCTGTGAAAACGTACATTTTAAGAAGTCATTTAATCTACTCTAAAATCGTTATTTGTCTTAAAACAAGTAGAAACAAGTCAAAGTGCATTGGCTACACAGTGCTACACTTCATTGGCTGAGTTGGTTATTAACAGAAATACTCTGGATACTTTCCTAAACAAGTAAAATTACAGTTAGTCATTAAAACTACTCATATATTGACAGTATATTTTGAATGTGCACCTTTCCCCAACAAATTCTATGCATGGTTCCTGTGGCTCAAATGCATTGAGATGAAATTTATTAGGAGTCGTTACTGATTTGTTATTACAGCATACGTTTTCATTTCAGCTTAGATTAATTGCTGAAATGTTTCTTTATGAAGCATCAGAGACCTTAGTAACAACTGGGCAAAACAACATTCATTCTAGTTCATGCATGCATAATTGCGGTGATTATGGACAAGCAGAATAAATCAAACATGCCGCAAATCCATCTGCAATGGAATAATGCAGCAGCAGCAGATTATCTCATTTGTATTTGAAATGGATAAACTTCCATCAGGGAGTAACAGATTCAAGACATTAAGTGTGATCCCGTCTAAACACTATCAACACTGTCGTATTGTGCGTTTTATTTTCCCCATTAGTTCCGCTCCACTGGGAGTTAAAGGGAATCCAATATCAGTTTTACACGCCTACTCAATTTAAATAGTTAATCTGAGGAAGGAAGAATCGAATGGGTTTGTTTTCAAATTTCCTCTACATTTGCAATCTTACCTGGACCTTTCCAACAGCCCTTACTAAGGTCAAGTAAATGTAGCAAGGAGATGAAAAAGGTCATACGCAGACCAAATTTAGCTTGTCTGAATATGGTGTAATGTGAGCTCTTACATTTTACCGGTGTTACGTTCACCTTGCAGCCAGACAGAGTGATTCTGGCCGGAGTGCTCTGCAGACAAGAAACTTAATTCACTTGAAACTCCCATTAACATTTCACTCAAGCCACAAGTGTGATTACGCCTCTTCTTAACCAGCCCCTCAGTCTCATATCCATATATCTGTCTCATTCCTCTTTTTCCGTGTAAAAACCCTACTTTCCACTCAGCTATCGCACCGGGGGCTGCGGTGGTGATTAATCAAAACAGCGAGCCCTGACACATGGCTAAATTGGCTCCTCTAACCTGATATATAACACAAGCTGTAGCATAGACTAAGACACCAGAGTTCTCTCGAGGATCCCACCCTAATGTAAAGATTGTGTTGGGTTTGGAGCTCAAGGCAACAGAAGTTCCTAACCTTTCTCTGTAATATAATCTTCCTCTACTACTTTATATTTGGCCATGTTTAGAGGTCGGAGGACATACAGAGGGAAGCAAACAATGGTGAAATAGAATCAGCAGCTATCAAAAGACTTCATCCCGGCAATAAATTACCAGACAAATTACTCTGTTGAGATTTTTTTTTTACATCCTTGTGTGGTTGTGAAATGCCCTAATAATCTAATTATATGATTAGAAATTATATTTTGTACTGTTTGGTGCAGTTGCAATGTGACTAACAGTAGTGATACTTAGATTAGGAAGGAAGTTAGGTAGGAAGTTTGGCTTGGAAGACATTGCAATTTAAATTTGAAGTGACCACACAATAATGGTCAGTTTTAAGAAAAAATGGCCTCCATATGAGAACAGGAGACTTGCCTATATCTTGAGTGGAGAAAGTGGCACAAATGTCAAGGCAACTAACTACCTACACTGATTGGGTAAAAGTAGCTAAGTGCCAAAAATGCTACCAAACTTTGAATTTAAACTACCACTACACTACTTCAATATGTAGTTTAACTAGTTGTTGAACTATAAATAGTTGACTACTCCCCAACAGTGAGTTCTACAATCTCATAGTCCTTCATCCATCCTTACCTGAGCGACCGTCTCTCTGGATGTCCACATGGTGCCAGACCCCATCGTTGACCTTGGCCTGGGTGGCCTTTACCTTGATGGTACCAGAGCCCATGTCCAGCAGCAGGTACAGTCCTCCGTCCAGCAGCTCTACTGCAAAGAAGTCCACCTTGTTATTCTTCTGGCCCTTGCTATCCCGCCGGTCCTGGGGCTTTCCGTGGGTGAACAGGATCAGCCCGTTGGGTTCTGAGGTGCGGAAGTCGAAGGAGATTGAGCCCATACGCTTGGTGTTCCACTTAGGCAAGCCCAGGTAGGAATCAGGGGTTTCAAAATTGATGGGGTCTAGGGTGGGTACATTTTCACACTTGAAGACCACATCCCCCTGCAGCTTCATCTTGGGGTCTACAATGCGGGCTAGGCGGGACAACTCCAGACGGATATCATTGTTCTTGTACACCACCTGGGGAAACAAGAAGTGGTAATATGTAACAAACTGAAGTAAAAAATGATGATGGGTAACAGTTGGTTAGGGCTGGTATTGCCTCATCCCATAGAGAACCATGTAATCCTTCAATTTAAGTGAAAACACACAAAAAAAACACCATAACTGGAGTTACAAGGTTTTCACATGAAAACAGTGATATAGATATATTAAAAATGTGTTATGTACACATGTAACAAGACAATAATCATAGTTATTTCTATGACTGATTAGCATACTTCAGTGTGAAAGGCAATTCTTTTTGGATTTTAAAGGTCATTATCATTCAATTTAACTGATGCTTACATTGCAGGGGATATTTTTCCAGTGCAATAACTGATAAAAACACACAATTGTCTATGTTAATACATTGTATTGCATACTGCAATATGATATAATCATATAGTGGCAATATTACAGTTTGCAGATTCAAGGACAGCTGGATCAATAAAACCAATATCTTGTAACCTGTGCATGGCACAAATTGTATCTAAGCCATTTTCTATTTCAATCTGCCCACTATGAAAAGAGGATTATAGACAAATGCATGACTATATTCTCATTTGATTGAACACCTGCCTACTGTGCGATATCATGGTGATATCATGGTTGAATTATTAGTGAGTCATCCCCTGTAATGTAGAAAAAGGGCAGCTTTCGTGAAGATAGGGTAAAACCCCAAGGGTGTATCGGTGTCCCTGTGAGAATACATCCAATATCACACCTATTTACCCACAATAAATCTGCACCAACCCCCTAATCCATAAAACGAGAAAAGCAGACTCACATTATAGCCAAACACAACAAAATACCACAGAGAAAGGAGCACAATATTGTCAATTGGACTCCATTGAGGCGGAAAATTAATGTTGCTGGTTTTTTTATGCCTTATTTTTTTCAGGGGTGGAAGTTGGGTCCCTTTTCTGGTATATAGGGCAGTGTGTGCACAGGAAACAGCGATAGCGTTAGAGGGTGCACAGCTGTCAGCAAACAGATCTTACCGCTCTGGGATTACTGATAATCCCAGAAGATTTGACAGTAAATCAACACAGGTGACCCAAGCATGAGAGAGAGAGAGAGAGAGAGAGAGAGAGAGAGAGAGAGAGAGAGAGAGAGAGAGAGAGAGAGAGAGAGGGAAATTCTACCAAAAGAACTATTTAGTCAGATTTTAAATATTTATTAACATCATGTTGAGTCTATTTAAGTCTAAGGTCTAAAGTCTTACAGTAAATGAGATCATTTCTCGAGACAAAACTAAAACAAATGTATGAGTGTACATATAGATAATGCTAATATTGTGCAAATGAGGAAGAGAGCAGCGAAATACAAATAGGTTTTAAAATGTACATGTATTTGCTGATTGTATTGCCATCATACTTCCTGTTATCAGTGAGGATTAAGCAAAAAAAGTAGAATGTGTTACATCGTGCACCCAAATAATGTTGTAATTATACCGAAAGAGTGCAGTCACTACCAAAACAGATTAGTTTGTCAAAACTAAAAATGTGTTGAGCTATACAGTAAATCAAGATTCTATGATAATACTGGATTATTTATACACATTTAGACACATCTTGAAACAGGAACGCTAATATTGAAGATATAATTTGAAATTTGACTGTACTAGACATGGTGTGTATGGCCACCGTTTGGGTAAAATATAATACAAATTTCATCTTTGCCTGTATAAAATGCTGTCAGTATCAGCCTGTGCATTCAATCGCTTGATGATGTGGAAAGAAATGTGTGAAATGCTTGACACGGTGTGGTTAAACTAATTGTATTGCTGGGAAGTGCAGTGTAAAAGCAAAGCAATAATTGCTTATCACGAAAGATGTCAGCAAAATTTTAAAAAATTAAAATAAAAACAAGAATATTGCAGATTATCACATTAAGAAATAATTAGGGGTCGAAGTGGTAATGGTAAATGGACTGTATTTATATAGCGCTTTTCTAGTCTTCTAGAGACCACTCAAAGCGCTTTTACAATTCATAGACCACTTTACCCATTCACTCTCACATTCACACACCGACGGCGGTGGCAACCATGCAAGGCACCAACCTGCTCGTCGGGAGCAGTGAGGGGTTCAGTGTCTTGCTCAAGGACACTTCGACACGCTACCCGGAGGAGCCTCGAACTGGGAACCCTCCAATTCCCAGACGACTGCTCTACCAACTGAGCTATTGCTACAGGTTCTACCCTTCTTTTTTCGAATTTTTCTTCTGCTTCTTCTTTTTCTACTTTAAAATGATCTGGAGCTCAGGGACCGTAGGTAAACCACTGTAAATTTGGAGGATAGGTTTCAAATCTCCCATTATGCAGTCAAAAGATATACCGATCAGCCAGAT
>CABFOS010006243.1:1872-13482 GCA_900660315.1 Diretmoides pauciradiatus | reverse complement strand
CCTACCTGCCTACCCACCTACCTTCCTACCTTCCTACCCACCTACCTACCCACCCACCCACCTACCTAACTACCTGACTAACTGACCGACCTTGCTCCCTATCTTCTGACTTATCAAGCTATCCTACATGTACTGTTTCTAGGCAGAGAAGATTAAAAAGAAGAGGAGTTCTTTTCTGGGGACTCTCCATGTGGCTCACAGCTCCTCTCTGGACCAGGTTGACCAGAAGATCCTGGAGGCAAAGTGAGTCACATCATCACATATGCAAGCTTTCTTTGTGTATGTGTATGTCTCTTGCTGTAAATATGTAATACATATAGCTCACTTACACCTTTACATCTCCCACAGGAATGCCTTATCTGAGGTGACAGCCTGCCTACGGGAGCGACTCCATCGTTGGCAGCAGATTGAGCGTCTGTGTGGCTTCCCCATCCTCAGGAATACTGGCCTGGCAAACCTTACTGCTAAACTCTACTCAGACCCCAATGTACAGGCATTGCCCAGAGCGCCCCAGTCATCTTGCTCATGCCACAGCTCAGTCCACGGATCTGTGGAGGATCTATTAGAAGACCCTGCTCCTCCCATTATGACGCAAGGTTAGTAACAAGAATGATTTTAATGACAACCATTATCACTGCTGTGTCAAAGTTGATGATGCTAGTTATTTTGGACGCTGTCTATTATATTTATATACGGTGTTGTTTACTTTGGGACTGCAACACTGAAAATAACAGTGAACAACATACTGATTTTTGATTCGTTATGCACTTGTTTCTCCCCTTTTCTTCTATTGTGGGTACTGAGAAATTGTAAATGTTTGTAATGTATGAAGGGTACGCAAAATAAGCTGAGGCTTCGGCCTACATAGAAATCCATCAATCACTCAATCACTCACATATTAGTAAGAATAATGATGTAAATATTAATGCAGTGAAGAGGACAAAATAGTAACTGAACAGTTTCACTGATCGGTTCACCCGTGGACGTTCTTCCAGTTCCACCGTTGAAGCGCTCTCCTCGGACTCGAGCTTCCACCGTATGTCGTTCACGTTGTTCCGGGGTCATCACCCAGCCTTCAGCCTCCATGATCTCCTCAGACCCTGACATTCTCATCCCCATCCGAGCTCCATTCCCTTGCTTTGAGGAAGAGGATGAGCTCTTCATCAACCCTCAGAAAAGACAGTAAGTCTCCCAGCCCACAACTTTTAGTATATTTATACCAGTTTGTGTATTTATACCAATTTTCTTTCTTTCTTTCTTTCTTTCTTTCTTTCTTTCTTTCTTTCTTTCTTTCTTTCTTTCTTTCTTTCTTTCTTTCTTTCTTTCTTTCTTTCTTTCTTTCTTTCTTTCTTTCTTTCCTGTCTCTCACTGACAGAGACTCCCAGGAGAGAATGTTTCCAAGCTCCTCCACCATTGACTCATCCTCTCGAAAGATCTATCCTGATGAAATGGAGCTGTCTGCAAACAGCTCCATTAGAAGGCCCTGCAATAAAGAATTAGAAGCTTCTGTTGAGTCTCCAGTTCGGAGGATCTCCATAGAGCTAGAAGCTTCTGCAGATGTTGCCAGCAGGAAGATGGTGAAAGATAAAGCCTTGGATATTTCTATGGGAACTCCTACTGTAGTGATGTCCAAAGAGGAGACTGAGTATTTGATGCAAACTGCCTCAATGAAGACATCCAGAGACAGAAATGAAGTTTCATTGGATGCACACAGGGCCAGAAGTGATTTTCAATTAGAAACATCAGCAGTTATGGCACCTAGGAAGATATCAAGAGATATGATGGGGGGTTCGATGGACAGCACCTGTAGAAAGAAGCTACGAGATGAGATTCAACGTCCGTTTGACTCAGTATCAAGGAAGATTACCAGGGATTCAATGGGAATGTCTTTGGATGCAGGTTATAGAAAGGTAGCTTGGGATAAAGGAGAATATCAGCTTGATTCTTCTATGAGAGCATTAACAATGGACAAAATCACTGACAGTGTTGGAACCCCGGCAAGAAAGATGTCTAGTGATGAGCTGGAGTATTCTACTGACAGTGCCTCCAGAAAGAGGCTACCTAGAGAGAAAATGGAAGCACTCATAGATACTTCCTCCCGTAAGGTCTCCAGAGAGAAGCAGGAGTTTGGTTTAGAATCTTCACCAAGGAGGATGTTGAGAGATGAAATCGAGGTGTCTGCTGGCTCTCTCAAAAGAAGAAAACCAAGAGATAAGATTGACAGTTCCATAGACACGCCCACAGGAAAAGTCTCCTGGGACAGAGTTGATGTTGCCATGGAAACACCTAAACAAAGTATATTAAGGGAAGAGTTTGCTGCATCTGAATCGAGTATATCTCCAGGTCGGATAGGACAGCCAGACCTTACCATAACCTCCCCGGTGCCATCAAAACCATCGTCAGAGCTTTTTACCACTGGTCCATTAAGCCAGCTTGTGTACGACGGAATCCTGGAGAAGTCCTGCACCTCCATGGCTGCAACCCCGACCAGCCTCGGTGACGTTGTCTCTGACACCACACCCAACCTGCCCCAGAGCATGCTGCTAGCAGAGGTGGAGCCATCATTATCACCACCAAAGATCGCCATCCCATCTCTGACTGCATCACTGCCTGATATTGGACAGCAGAAGATGAAGGATAAAGAGAAGGGCAAGAAATCCTTAAAGCTCAAGAACCCTTTTAAAAAGAAAAAAGAGTCAACTTCAGAGAGGCTTCAAAGTGGCCTTCAGAAGCTCTGACAGTCAGCAGCAGATAATAATCCTTTTTTTATTATATTTTCTGGAACTAGGACATTTCTAGAGGTTTTGATCCTCATTGATGAGACCTGGAAGTAAAAGGACATTAACTTTTTTCAGAAGGCATCATCAGATCTTAAAACTGGAGGTTTTCAAAATCAGAGGTGCCTGGATATTAAAATTAAATTAAGTAATATTATAGAGACAAATAGCATATGGAGCATATGCATATTACTATGAGTTTGTTTGGAAGCTGTGATGGAACCGTGATAGATGTCACACATGATTATATAGTCTCTCGAGAAGATGTCAAGAAAATATAGTTGTAAACTTAAGTTGATTGGTAATGGGACATGATGGTAAGATTTCGTTTTTTTTTATAAAACAGATTTTATATATGAAGCTAAATTTTGTCTCTGTTATCAAGCCTTCTGTAGACAGGTGGTACTATATATCCACACCAAGCAGACCGTTGGCCGTCGGGCCGCCGGTGAGCATCTGTGGCAGTCCATCGGTCGTAGTTTGTGGGGCGTGACACACCAAGGGCCCTCACCAAGCATAAGATATAATACTTTGATGTAAGATGCAGGCTAATGCCTTGCTTATGGTTGAAACATTAAACAATATTAGAACAGAGGTTGCACTTCTGTCTAACAGAAGCAACACTTTCAGAAGTGTCCAGGTCTGAGGAAATATTGTATTTAGTTTCACTGCGAAGTTTTTGTTTTTTTGCCATTAGTTATTTGAGTTTATAAAGTTTTTGCTTGGTAACATCACTGGGCTTTGGTTAACAGACAGTTCAGCAGCAGTATAGCTGGTTAAAGAATAGTCTACTGCTGATTTATGACTTCAAGCTGTTTGAGTGGCTGTAATTCTGATTAAGTGCATTTAAATGCTTTTTTGTATGCTTTGATCATTTTGGAGGATTTCTTGTTTACTTTAATTGTTTACAGGCTTGAAGTCAGTGCCTCCAGTAATTTCTTAAAATTCAATCAAACAATTCAGAAAGTTTAATTTGCCTATTGAAAAGGCATTTGTCTTATATATATTTTTTGACTCGTTCAGTGTCATGAAAGTGTTTTAGGAATATTTTAATACATTTTTTCTTTTGGAATTCCTAGACAATGGCATGCACTGATTTTTTTTCTATGGAAGTCAGCTGATACATCAACGTATGATGATGTAGGCTATTGATAGTTGATAACTTTGGAAATAAATTTGGACATGGTGGTCAAATTAGGGGATGTTATTTTGTTTTATAGTAGTGAACTTATATATTATTGGCACATAAGATATGTTAACCCTTTGTACCACAAATGGGATCATTTCATGGCTGCCCAAACAAAGAGCAACATACATAATCTACTCCTTGACATGGCAGACATGGAAAAATCAGTGTCTGTGCCACTTCTTGTATGAAAACAGCCAAAGATCTCTAGGAAGTTTTTTGGTCCAACTGTTGCTTTGCTTGTGCCACCACCAGGGGTTTGGATTTTTTTCACACAGCACAGCAGGCTGATCAGTACCCATAATGCAAGGTAATTATTGGTCATAATATAAAGTTTGAGAAGTCACAGTGGATTTATAATCATCATAGCACAGTGTAACTCAACTTGGGGTAGTTGGCAGCATGAGAAAGCCTCAATCCTGCTCTGATGGCCTTTTGGTGTAGTACTGCCTCTTTCCACTAGAGGGCAGGCGAGTTTTATTAGACGCTAGAATGGTTGTTCAGCGACTATGTTATTACTTTCTTTCCATTCTCTTTTTTGTCCCAGCACATGGAGAAGATAGCTTTGGCCTTTTTAAGTTGAAGTACTCTCAGATATACCCATCCACGTGTCTACCAAATAAGCTATCATTGATAGATAATATATAAATGTTTATGGTTGATAAAAACAATGTTATCATTTTATGTTTTTATGATTTTATGTTTTATTTTAAGTTGTAAAATACAAAATAAATGTTTTTCTAAAATCATTTAACAAATAATCATCTATGCCAACAGTAATAGAGAAAAAAATAGGAAAGCCGCTCTTAGAATAAAACAGACATATGACTAATCCAAATGATGACCCTGATTTGATTGAGTTGCATGTTTGATTCTTTTGAACATTTCTCTAGTGGTCTCCCTAAAGCAATTGTTATACACTTGATAAATCACTTAGAACCAACAGAAGTGCATGAAAATCAATAACAAACTGAGGCCAAACTTTCTGGGAAAGACACATATCTACAAGTTTCATATTGAAAAAGAAGAAAATGAAAGCTATAATGTCATTAGGGTGGGTACCTCTGGGGGAGAAGACGACAGCCTTCACGCGGCCTCTCCTGTGAGTAGTGAGGAATGGTGCAAGACCAACTCACGAAACTAATGTCGCCAAAAAATCAACGAGCTGGCAGACCAAGGTACAAGCCAAGACCAAGGCAAAGAACGTCCTCTTTAGGACAGACGGACACCCCCACCGTCGAAAACCAAGGTCTGTCGGTGCTCCAACTCAATGTCGAGGGCCTTACCATCGCCAAACTTGAAGTTATCAGGTGGGTACCTCTGGAATCTGCTATGGATCTGTTGTGTTTACCACAACAAATTACTGGAAAAAATGTGTCTGGCAGTAGCTGTTTATTGTTCTTTTATATTTGTTCTATCTCTTGTTACTTTCAGGTCGTCAGAGACCATGCAGCAGTAGTACTGGTGTCTAGTAATGCCGTCCATAAAACTGACACTTCGATGGGGAGTTACATACACATTAATATTCAGTGATATTCTTAAGTGAATGAGTTAAGAAAGTAAATTAAATTAAACACTACCAGTTTTGGCATTTGTGTGATATTTCTATGGGAATATCTTCATTTTGGGGGGTCTATTTCCATTTATCTGTAATCAGCTCATAATGGACCTACAGTATGAGGTAGCTTGGGTACTTGGAATTGGATCACATTGGTGAACTACAGAATAAATAACACTAGTTGACTGGTTCTTATGAGGGCAGTTAATGAACAACAGTCGACATTTCCCAATCACATTAGAGAGTGATGCTAACAAGATAAAGATAAGATCATGTTAGTGATGACTAACAGTCATCTAACAAAAAGGTAACAGATCAATTTCAATCAACAGATTGATGCTAACAAGATAAAGATAAGATCATGTTAGTGATGACTAACAGTCATCTAACAAAAAGGTAACAGATCAATTTCAATCAACAGATTGCAATCACAGCAACAAGGAAGCTGTCCATCTAGACAATTCTGTACAATTGATCAATTTTTAAATTTGTTCTTTAAGCTGTGGAGGGAACCAAAACACCTAAACTACATCCAAGCTAATGTAACTGAAGAAAATAACAATACTGAACCCATATGGACTGTGGTTCATGCCACTAACAGTGTGGATAATCCAAAGTAATTCACAGAAAAATACAGTGGTAAGACAGAGCTTTACACACAGAACTACTTAGGCAGATTACGTAGGCTTGCTATGTCCTCTCTGGTAAATCCTTTCTTCTACCTGTTACTGTTTTCATGTACTTTTGTACTAACCATATTCTGTGAACATCTTTTGCCATTATCATAATTTGATGATAATTGCTAATTGATTGTGTCATAAATCTGATTGTCTATCAGTCTGACCTAGTTAGGGTTCTAAAGTCCTTTGAGGCTTGTTTGTGATAAAGGGCTCTATAAATAAACTTGACTTTACTTGTGTGTGGTCGTATATATCGGGCAGTGTGTCGGTTGAGCTGTCACGCTGCTGCCTCTTTCATCTTCGTGTATGCTAAAATGGTTAGCTGTGACACCATCTTTTGATAGAAGCATTTTCTGTAGAGTAAACAAAAACAACATAATCATCCTCTTTTAAAATAAACTATTCAAATGTTATTTAGCGTATTCCTGTAATAGATCATGTAATTTAAATGTTTTTCTATTTAGAAGCCTTTTTTCTGAAGCCTAACATGCACAAGAAAAAAAAGGGAAATCTTGGGATGACCCACTATACTTTGGATCCATTAGGTCTGTCACTTGGCAGGGATCCTTACCAGGGTTACTACTGTTGTATGATTCAATACTTTTGATTGTTTTACTCTGGATTTGACCTCATGGCCTTATGATTCTCCCAATGATCTCAGCCACACAGGATGCTGTCCTGCAACTCATTTTCTTACGCATGTTGGAACAGCAATTGATTTGTGAGGGATTTTGCATCATGAGGCTGAACACCTCCATCATTAATATAAAGACGACAGTTCTTTAGTTACATGGTCAAATTCAATGAATACATTCAGAATACTTCTGAATAGGATACATGTGGTGATATTGCCATATTTGTAAGCTTTTCCTTATCCACCACATTGGGATCCTCAGTTCCACAGTAGTAAAGGCTCTGGTCAGAATCAGTGAGATCCTGGGGTTGATTCCCGCCTGGGTCGCTGTTGGCACTGGGGGTGTGTCTCCCCATGCTCACCTGGGCTTTCCTCTGAATATATAAGGGACCCCCACTAAAAAACCATGATGAAGACCATTGCCTGAGGAGGGGTGCGAACAAGCCTTTGAAAGGAAGAGTGCCAAATACCAGGACCTCCTGAATGACTGCAGGGGGAAAGGATGGCAGGCATGGCTTTTCCCAGTCGAGGTCGGCTGTAGAGGATTCCCTGCCCAGTCAGTGTGGAGAATGCTCACAGCCATTGGGATGACAGGGAGAGAGAGAAAGACAGCAGCTCGCTGGATGGGGGAGGCAGCAGAAAGAGCCTCTTGCTGGTTATGGAGCAGGAGAGAGGAGCCAAGCTGGAAGCCAGGAGGAGGAGATGGGCAGTGATTTGGCCACCACTGCCCATCTCCTCCTCCTGGCTTCCAGCTTGGCTCCTCTCTCCTGCTCCATAACCAGAAAGAGCCTCTTGCTGGTTATGGAGCAGGAGAGAGGAGCCAAGCTGGAAGCCAGGAGGAGGAGATGGGCAGTGATTTGGCCACCACTGCCGACCCACCATCGAGAGGGTGTTGCGGTTGGGTCGAAACACCCAGTGAACGATGGTCACCGCCTGATGACATCAACTCCTCCTGGCCAAGGCAACATTCACCAAAGGTGAATGAAGGAGAAGCATCTTTGGATGTAATTGTAATGTAGGCTATGCAACTGGTGAAGGCCATTATAGAGGAAAATTAATTTATAGGATGTTCTGGCTCCTATAAACCTGAAGTTGACAACTTTCCCATTAGTTCATAGGGTCGAATAAAAACATATTTGTAGATGCAACAGTCCAAGTTTAGCAGTTGTCCTTATGGGTGGGAAACCCATTAGAGGGAGCAAGAAGCAATGATTTCATGCAAAGACAGCAAATTGATCATATATACAGTATGCATTGTAAATCCAATTTTATGACAGTCCTGTCAAGAGGATTGAGGTGTTTTACTACCGCATGCCCAGCTACACAATTTTTCAGATGACAAGTTATTTTTGTGTATATATTATCCTTTGAAAAACAGTCAGGATGTGAATAAGTCTAATAATGAAACTCTTTGAAACGTGTCTCTATAAGTTGCTCTGTGGCTACCTTCAAGAATATGTAGGCCTATCTTGTCCTATAAAGTTGTAAAATACTAATTTGCTAAGAACTACAAAACTCATTATCTCATAAAATAAGAGGAGAGTATATGAAAAGCATTACATACTGGTCTATGCTATCACACTATCTGCTAGCCCAGATACCCTCAGAGGGCAGTGGTGAGGTGGTGAGATAATAGAAATAACGCTTATGGTGCCGAAGGTTCATGGTGATAATTATTATCTTATTATACTATGTTATATGTTGACTATTTGTCTTTTTGTATTCTGTTTATCTTGACTTTGGCACTATGTGGTATCTTATCTCTATCTTGGCTGTCTTACTTCCTGCTGCTGCAACACCCAAATTTCCCCCCCGGGGGATTAATAAAGTGTTACCTTATCTTAAATTACTTCAGCAACCAATGTAACACATAACATAACACACATAACATATACACATATTGTAATATCATTGATACATGTGTGTGTGTGCGTGTGTGTGTGTGTGTGTGTGTTTGCGTGTACATTTGTAGTGTGATCTGAAACACTTGACGCTTTGTTGTGTAAAAGAAAACAACACTACTTGCTACATATTCACTGTTCAGTGCGACACTTAAGTTCGGTGTGTGTGAATGAAAACACAACATACCTTTGCTGAAGAAAATATGATTTGTTTCTGGTAAGAGCAACAAGATATGTTCTAAAGTACATAATAGTCTTCACACTCTTACACTCGCTTGCATACCATGCTTTTCCCTTACAAGGTCATCTGCGCTATTAGGTTACCGTAACAATTCATCATCCGGCTGCAACATGGACTAGCCATTGTTCATGAAGACTGCATAGGCATGTAAGGATAGCAAACAAATATCTTTAGCAATAATGGCGTGGCATTGATTTTTACAGTACATTTGAAATTCCTTTGGAAGATATGCCATGTGTTAATGTCTTCTGTGTATGGTATCCCCATTTCTTTTTAGCTGAGATAAATTGATTGAGCACTTTGATTTAAACTTGATTTGTCTCCAGGCACTGTTGCCTGTATTCAGAATGAGATCTCTATAGCAGAGGTGGAGCTGAGGCAATCAAGATGACCTAGTACCCTTGACTGTGACTGCAGATGGTCTATTGGAGTGCAAATAAAATCTTTGAATAACTGCTTCCGTCTTGTTATTTCCACTTGCGGCCATTACGGAAAATATCAGCCTCGTTATACGCCACTGTGAAACAAATACAAGCAGTCTTGAATTGAATGAATTACTAATTCATGTCTCAAACCAGCTTTGAATTCTGTATCTGTGGTAAAGGTCCTAACTTAAGAAAATGACTGTTACCAGTAAAAAAAAATAAAAAAGTGTGTCTTAAAAAAATGCCTTAATCTCTAATCAATTTTAAGTTTTGTTTATTATTAGACAATATTTTATATTTTTCCAAAATTCTAAGGAGCTGCATTATCTAAAACTAAGGCCATCTTACCTGTTTATGTGATTTGATAAACAGAACAGAGCTTTGCATCCTACATAGTAGTATTGATGGCAGCATACATACTGAAGTTCTACATTCTCCTCCTCTGGGCCTCTGTGGTGCCTGACAGATATCTAACGCAGAAAAGAACAGAGCAGAGATCCCATCCTGACGGGAGGATTCGGCAGATGGAAAAGGGCAAGATTGAAGTAGATGTTTCACTTCTACAAACTGCAGCACTACAACTACAGCATATTTGTGGATTTGTTTAAATCATAGATTCAGCTTGACCTATATATGGAAAATAAGTTTGACAAGTTTCATAACTGATAGTGATACCAAATACTGGGCTTTTTTTAACTCAATATTTTCAAACATTATGACTGTAATCAAACCTTTTAATGCCTCAGAATATTCAAAACTCATGTTAAGTTGTCATTGCCATTCTTTGCAAGCAAAAACTCAAACAAGTCAAGAATTCACTGAAGACAAATCAAGACTCATTAATGGAGCAACAATTCAACAGATGCGCTATATTGCGAATAATGTGGCTTTTAAGTTCACTTAGTTCACTCGTCCTCGGAACAGAAACGGAAATTGGTCTTGATTCAGTAAATTCTGAATCGATAGAAATTATACTGTTGGAATTAAACGATTCTGATCACACTGATCCAGTGAACTACATAAATGGCATAGATTCAAATACATCCTCTGACCAAACAACTCACAAAACTGGGACACACAGATGACCCTGTTGGCCAAACTCCAGACACAATTGTCATTAATGAGGCTGTGTGTTACAATAATAGGCTATAGGGTATATTGATTCACTAACATAATATGTTCCAGTTCTCCATAATTCTCCTCTCATATTTAAGAAAACATGCTGCTTTAAGTCCTAAGTAGCACTTACACCTGAGCAGTGTATGATGAGGAGAACAAAAAAATAGAGATTAAAACTTAAGTACAGTATGTCTTACTAGGTATTTGCTATTGTCGTATATCTCTATGAACTACAATGTCCCATGCTGCCTGCTGTCTTGTGCATCTTTTTAAATTAAAATGGTATTCGAGGTGATAATAGCTGTTCAGTCTTAAAGGCTTTATCCAGAATCTTAGTATAATTCCACCTCTAGCCCCCAAAAGCCGCAAGATGCCATCACTGTTGTTATTTATATATACAGTATTGCCATCTGCAAGGGTCCAAGGTTGGTTGGTCATTTACTGTTTTCATGACGTGGGCAGTGTGAAGCCCTTTGAGGCTGTAGCTGTGATAAATGGTCATACTGTACAAATTACATTGACTTGACTTTATTTAATTGTCTTGATCAACTAATTGATTGATCTCTGATACTGATTTGTGCCATCTAAGCATAAGCTACCATTAAATTTATATGTATTATGCCAGTGGCTGATCTATTTAAAATGGATTTGGGCTTGAACTCCAGTCCAACGAGAGTGGGAAACACAAATGGGTTGTGACAGCGCGGAGCCTGTAGACTTATTAGATGATGCTGATTAAAATGAACTGACCTGAACTAAAAAAACTAACACAACTGAAGAGCAAGGCCACAATTTCCTCAGCTGAAGAGGAGGATGTTGTGTGTGTGTGTATGTTGTGTGTGTGTGTGCGCTCATCTGTGTAATTCTGTGAATGTGTAAATGTAAGCATATAGGTATGCATGAGTGTGTGCATGTGCATGCACAATGCTGCTGCCATGCATCTTGGTGCATATGTTACATAGAAGGTTTTCAGCTTTGTTGTTTTCAGCTGAAAGCCCCTCTGCAGGGAAAAGGGGAGGGGTTTGCAGGAACCACAACTGTTTTCATCCACTTGTCACTTGTCAACTGCTTGGTCAGCCACTGCAGCCC
>CABFOS010006178.1:11566-23335 GCA_900660315.1 Diretmoides pauciradiatus | reverse complement strand
TCTCTCTCTCTCTCTCTCTCTCTCTCTCTATCTTCTCTAAATGTCTCTCTCTCCTTTTGTCACTTTAGGTTGCGTTCACTCATTCTTCCTCTCAGCCTGTAGTTGGGACTTTGCTGGATCACAGTGAAATCATGCAACTAACCAAATCCCCCTGTGCCACGGTGCCAGGCCCAGCCGCCCACTGTGGATCCTGCTATGGAAACATGACACATGACTTCATCAGAGCTCAACCCACACACAAGAGGAACAAAAGGAGACCTACATTTACCCTAAACCAACCAAGTGGCCAACATACTTCTCGTGCATTAGATGATGGTCTCAGCAGGCAAATGGAGTTCTTAAAACAAACATGGATGAATGGTATGTTGCCTATTATTATCATTACCGTCATCTCTGATGCTCTCCTGACCACATGTGTACTAGAAATGCACACTAGATCTGATTCCCTCCGAGCCAGACATGCACTGTGCCGATTTACAGCTCTGTGTGTCAAAGTCATTCATGATCTGGATTCCAATTCTATGTTGACACCATGAAATTAAACTCTTCTCTCACCAATGGTAAAACACAAACCACATTTGCTGCATAACCCAAAAGTCAATGTGCCTGTGGCTAGCTTCCATACTCTGAGGCACTTGCTGCCAATGTCCACCCCATAACAAAAACAAACATTGGCCACAGTCTAGATCAAAGCTTGGAAAACATATTCGTCCAAAATAGTTATGATAGAAACAAGCACAGCAACAAGGCAAACAAGGGTGAAAGCTGCAATATGGCTGCTGACTAAAATGGCACTGTCAAAAGATAAGCAGCAAATAAAGTAAGATTGTATTCATATTTAAGATCTTACAAACAAGCTAGTGATATTGAATTAAAAAGCCGCTGATTTGTCAATATGATAAGGGGAAGGAAGGCACCTACAGATCTGTCCTGTTCTGCTAGTCACTATGGTTAGCGTGGCTTTGAAAAGTCCACCCAGAGAGACTATCTTCTATCTTCTATCCAGCAGAGAGCTCGAGCACACTGACTGCACAGCAAGATGTGATGGAGGGATGCATGGATGGACGGCAGAAGGGAGGGAGGGGACGGAGGGAGGGAGCGGGCGAGAGACATAAGAAGATGGGATGGGAAAAGGGAGAAAGTCTCTGGAGCCAGGGGAACGGGTAAGGCAGGCAGGCTGGCAGCAGGGCACTCATCTTCACTCACTGGGGTCGAAGCAGAGAGCCTGGAGGCAGAAGTGCTCTGCCAAGGATGTGTCTAAGAAACTCTAAAATAAAGGCTGTTTATCACAAAAGACACGTCTCCAATGAGTACAAAGATGCTGTTGATAACCTTGCTCTTGTGCTAAGCATCATCTCTCCCCAGGTGGCTGAAGCCGGTGAGGAGATATTGACGGAAATGTTTTCAGATTATATTCTCATGACTAAATCAATACATGGATGGGCCATCTCTTCAGAGTGGAGTTAGGATAGAGTCATTGTGAAGGTCAAACAGTTAGCCCATTAAAGAGCTAGCTAGGCGTACTATTTGACAGCCTATCTCTACCTCCTCCTGCATGGCACGCTGGTAGCAACCTTGAGGGGTTGATTAGTGGTAGAGACGGCTCCCACGGCACAGGAGACCCCCGCCTCATAAAATCCTGAGCCTGGGAGCAGAACTAGGGAGCCTGGGAGAGGGGAACAGGAGGGAAGACAAGGCAGAGGAACTGCCTGCCTGCCTCATCTTTTACAGGACAAATTAAAACCACAGCGGAACAAGTCATAAAACAGGAAATAATGAATTCAATTATACTTTTTAGTGTTGAGGGGGTGCTGGTGAGATGTGCTGAGTGGGCAGCGCAAGGCGCGGGCACGGTAGCGGGCACAGGCTGATGACTATGTTGGTGGCACTGAGCTTTAGGGTTGCGTGTGTGCTGACTGCATGTCTGCATGCCCCTAGGAGCAGTTTAGACTTCAACAGGGCCTTCATTAACAAATGAATGACTCTTAATTGGCCTGGCAAATACACAGGGTGCTTGTTGATTATAGGGAGCTTTTTTTCAGTCAGTGCTGTACTTCGACACAGATGCACAAACACACAACTAAACTAGCACACAAGCATGCCTCTTAGACATGCAACACTGACATGAACTGTCATGTCATCAAAATGACAGACAATGCTTTGCTGTGCCAGGATCAAAAATAGGGCTTCGGCTGTCAACAAAGGATTCTGCTAAAGGATTCTGGGACATATTATCTTTCGTCAACCTATACTTCTCTCTGTCTCCCACTACCTTCCACTACCTATTTTTCACTCTTTTTCAATCCGCTCGAGCCTGTCCCCTGGCATTACTAACACCTCAGTGGGAGGGAAAATCAGAGACAGGCGTCCTGGTGTCCTAGATTCAGCAACACTGGCAGCACATGCTGGCCTGTCCTGCTGGCTGCCGTATAGGACTGAAGAAAGCAGCCACACACACTAGCCCAGTTCAAACACCACACAGCAGAACCCACAGGACCCCATCACTGTTCACACATACACACACACACAATCTGAGGATACAGAAGATGAGATAGATAGATAGATAAATACTTTATACTTTATTCATCCCCGTGGGGAAATTCAGGAGATGTGCTGTTATCCGTGTTTATGATATCAATAATGCCATCAGCACACAATATTGTTTTAATCTATGTTTAACAGTGTGTGATTGACTAAGCAAGTTTATACAGAATATATACACAGTGTAGATAGAGGGACAGATACTGTAGATGCACAAACATATAGTATTACTTAAAATCATGTGGTCTTATGCTGAGTAAATGAGAGAGAGAGAGACAGAGAGAGAGAAGGAAAGACAGGAAGAGAAAGCACGAAAGAGTGTCTTGGGAAAGTCAGTGTCCCCTCTACGCCCCAGCCCCTGGTGCCACTCACCCACTGCCAGCCTGCCAATTAAAGCCCTGATTAAAACCGACAAAGTGTCTCCAAATGAAGAAAGAGCTGTTGGAGGTCTTAACTGCTGAAGCCTGTCAATTACACTGCCAGAAGAGTGGTGGCGAGGGGAAGGAGAGGGTACAGCAATGACACGCAGGGCAGGAGGCAGAGATGAATATAAGATACCACATTCTGTCTTCTTTGACTCCCTGCACTCCTTCGAACAAATCTGATCACGTTTAACGAGGAATTTCAGTTGAAGAAGCTACGAAAGTTGACGTTTAGGTCGTTACTTTCCTTGAAATCCCTCCCCCCATTTTTTTCTGTTTTAATTGAAGAGAAAAAAACACTTCAAATATCAGGACGTTAGCATAATAGCATAGCAGCATAAAAAATGTTTGCATCTGTGGAGAACATTTGTTATGCTGTGGTCATGTGGGCTTAGAAGGAGGTATTGTGTAATGACAGAAGAAACAGGGCAGAGAAGAATGGGATAAAGGCAAGAAAATAAACAAGACGGTTTTTCCTGGAACTGTTCCACCTTCCCTATTAGAGTATCCCTTTTTCTACCTCTTGTTGCATGTCACTGCTGTAAGTCACAGAAGCCCAAAGTGATTGGCTCAATCCCAGATAAACCACCCACAGTGCACATCAGCCGCTAGAATATGATGGGATTCAGGAGACCATAAATCTTGTTTTAGAGGGACGAGGAGAAAGAAGAGGCCGCCGTCTCTCCTGTGTCATTACGGCTGCATCCCTGCGGCCCACTCCACCTCCATTTAAGCTAAATGTCAACTTTTCAGCACTTTTTTCTCTCTTTTGGCTTCCTTCGTTTGCCATTTGTTTTAGCGCGAGGGGAGAAAAGAAAAGAAAAGTCAACAGGAAGAATGCTACAAAGAGTTTGCTGTCAGCGGCTTTCAGGGCTGAGTGGACTGCCGCATGTCCTGTAGTTGAAAAATAAGAGAAAATCAAGTGGAGGGTAACCTGAGAGATGAAATGGATTCCCAATGTGTCTGGATCTCTAACACTGCTGCCGATGACATGAGTAATGAGAATGAGAATTTGTTAGAACAATGCGCTGTACTACCTGAACTGAAAGAATAATTTCACATCCAACTAGAACTCTAATACCCTAATACTTCATAAATGTTATTATTATTTATACATTAATCATCATTAAGAAGCCTAATGATATTCTTTCAGTTTAATTAGATTGGAATGCTTTTTTCTGTACTCTGTGGTGCCAAGTGAAAGAACTGTACTGTAAGGCGCTCTGGAAAGGAGCTCAATCAATTACATCCAAATGGTTGTGGATTAAGGAATAACTGGTGTGCAAATGCACATCTGTTGGGTGGAGGGTTGGTTTGGGTATATTATCGTCAGTGTCAGACTCCCCAAACATGCATGTGCCTGGTGGAGGGGAGTGAAATTCCTTCAAATGGTCTATGTGATGACGCTTTAAACCAATATGGTGGCTATGAAGGCTGTAGGGAGGAAGAGGAAATCAGCATGTTTAGATTCAATTTCCCTTAAAGAAAACTGGACTCCTATAAAGCCCAACACCAATAAAAATAGATAGCTGAGCATCTGTCTCATTTATTCATGCTTTCTCTTATTTTTGTAATAGCCACCTTCATAAGGGTGGTCTGCTGTTCTGCAGTGGGAGGGAAAGTTTGTGATGGCGGTGGGTAAAAAACAGAGAACAGATGAGAAAGCACCTGCATGCCTCATAAAACAAAGATCGCCAGAGAAGAGCTATTTCCTCTGTGTACATTGTGAAAACACAGCTAGAGGACAGAGAACAGGCTGGGGTAGAGGAGCCAACACACTGGCCATCTGGACATATAGCCCACTGAATCCCACCACTCACCATCTCTCTCTCTCTCTTTCTCTCTCTCCCTCTCCTCTCTCTACCTCTATGTCTTTCCCGCTAGCAGCTAAGATAAAGAAAAGACAGGTTGAGGGAGTGAGAAAAAAAATAGGAAAATGACAATAAGATGGTCTTTGTGAAACAATAAAAGCAGCAAGAAAGAAAGAAAGAAAGAAAGAAAGAAAGAAAGAAAGAAAGAAAGAAAGAAAGAAAGAAAGAAAGAAAGAAAGAAAGAAAGAAAGAAAGAAAGAAAGTGAGAAAGTAGGAGAAAAGACCCTATTTTTCAGACCAAGCTGAGGCCCTGAGGGGCATGCATTAAACATTGTATGAGACAGACCTTTACTACTCTATTGGCTTATTCAGAGGGGAGGCAGCCACTGTTAATATTTCATGGGCCAGCCAGCAGTATGAAGAGGTGTAAGCTCACGGAAGATTCCAATCCCCCCCCCACACACCTTCTCCCAACTCTCAAGTGAGGCTTCAAATGTGTCCAGTGGCATGAGCATGGTGTTCATGGTTGGCCATGTACCATATGTGCATGTATGTTTGGAGGGTGTGCATGTCTCTTTCTCCTCCAGTGGGCCCACACTGGAAATACAGACTGAAAGCATCAGAGCAACTGACTGACTGACTGGTCAACACACATCCTCATTCAGTGGATCAGCTAGGTGATGGTTTCTAGCCTCCAGTCCCTGGACTGATGAGGTCTAGAGCTGGGGAGAGAGGCTTTATTAATCACGCTGCCCAGCAGCGTGAACTGCCTGTCCACACCAAACCACATAGCATCATATAGCTCCCTTAAGATCCATCCTGTGAGGATGCCACATTATCTACAATGCAAAACACTTCCCCATTATCACATTAGACTGCAAATAGGCAGACACCACTCGAGTGGAGATCATTTCACTTTAAAAGCCCTGAAGTTACAGGCCCAACTTTTGTCATTTTACTTTGTGAGAGAAACTCCTTTGTCCACTGCACCAGAACCAGACATCAGACTTTTTCTTTTAAGCCAATCATGAGCCTTTAATGGGCAATTGTAAGATGCTGTGTCAGACACCCATAAATGGGTGCCATCCCTCACTGGCACCGCTCAAGTGTCTGCCTGGGCTAGAGAAAAAAAAAAGAAAAAGCAGGGCAGAACCATTAAGAGCACAAAAGACACACAATGAATCCAGTGCTCTGGTCTTGGCTGTAAGAGGCACTTTGCTGACTGTGTCCCCTGTGTGCCAGAGCAGGAGGACAGTCCTTTGTGTTGCAGGAGTCTTGGGCCACTGAATTCCCTGCTTCAGCGATTCTTTACTGGGGACAGCTCCCGAGGGGCGCTGCTCCTCCCTGGGCTCCCCCACTGTGACTGACGTCCACCTTCTGTTCTCATGTGGAGAGGCGAAAATGGGCCACTATCTGACCTATTTCAATGACTCACTCCACCGCTTAAACCCAACTGTCCTTAAAACCCTGGAGTGATGACGGGGGAGGTCACCTATACCCATCTCTGTGGAAAGTGGGAACACTCCTGTATGGACAGAAGATGGTCCAAAAAGAGATGTAGACCTCTGACAATATATATATTTTTTAAAAACATGCAAACACTTAGAAGTGTCTGGTGGTATTGTGTTACTGTTCTGATAACTCTTGTATATGCGAGCCAGTCACTCACTACCCAGCTTTAAGTCATCCCTGCTGCTACTGGAGCATTGGGACGAAGTGTTCTGATTGGCTGACAGGTTGGCCTAAGGCAGAATCTGGTGATGGAGGAAGTTACATGTCTGTCCCTCTGAAGCCGTTACAGGCTAGCTGGATGGAAATGTTTTCATAAGCCCATCAAATTCATCAAGGGACTATTTTATGGGGATCATAAAACAAGGTGTGATAAATATAGTGCCTCTGGCCAAAGAGTCGTAAAGTTCTGGTACCCGTGGAGCAGCGAGGGACTGGGCTAGGCCAGCTTAGGCCAGGGTAATCGTACCCCCCTGGAGAGTGATGACACTTCCTGTATGGCAAGGGTTAGAGCACAACACTCAAAATACAGGCTGGGACTGGAGGGGGCAACACATCATTATAATCCTCCATGCAGAAATAGACGAACGCCAGCAAACTCTTTAGAGTAGCAGGAGCAAAGGGAGAGACCAACAGTTGACCTTGAGATCACCTCTGGCAAAAAAAACCTTTAGAACATTATAAGTATTCATAAGGGCTCTGTTAAGAACATTCCCATGAATAGTCAAATCACCTCTCTGCCGTACTCGCACGCCTCCATTAGGTCAAAGACAAACTATGCAGATTTTGGATAAAACATGGAGCAAAAACACTGCTCATTTACTGCAGTTCAGACAGGGATCCATCAGACTCCAAACTCACTCGTGTGTTTGAAGTGAACTGGTCGGATTTTGACAACAGTGTCACTCTCGATGCCCTTCCAAGGTGTCCATCTGATGGATTAGCCAGACAGGATAAGGCTGAGATGACAGTGCAGTTGCAGGGGTCAGATGGAAAGAGAGAGGAAGAGGGAGTGAGGGTGAGATAGATAGATAGAGAGAGAGAGAGAGAGCGAGAGAGAGATAGGTGTGGGACAGCAAATAAATTCAGAAGCTGTGGAACACCTTGACAGGACAGATCTCTTGCTATGCACGAGATACACCTCAGGGGACGTCTGGCTAATTTCCTGTGAAAACAGCAGCCTACCAAGGCATGGGGCGGCGTGTATCGTAGAGAGCCGGGTGGAGGTAGACTGTCTTTCTCTTTATAGGAAAGTCTGGTCGGAGATAGAGAGTTTGTTCAGCTGGCGAGACTGACATGGAACAGGTGGATGGAGTGGGTGGCGGTGGGGTTGTGTCTGGACCAAAGCAGCTGTGATGGAGGCCCCTGTCTGTCTGTCACAGGGTGGAGATGGTACCTGATTATGCAGCATGGCTCCTCATCTGCATCTCGTTTGGGACACCCTGGCCCCATCGCACCCCGCCTGTCTGCGGTCCTGATCTCAAACAAGCACACAAACACACAATGACACACACTTGTGCTCTCTCTCTCTTTGACACACACACACACACATACACACACACACACACGCGCGCGACACCTCAGTTTCAAGCCCAAATGTGGCAAATGACAAATTATATTCCATATTGTTTGTAAGGGGAGAGTGGCTCCTTATTCTCATGACATATTTGATATATGGCCACAACAAATTATCCATGAGGCTGCAACTGTGGAATGAATAGATATTCCAATCATCGGCATGATATAACGACACACAGAACAGCGGCGAAGTCATCTGCGTCGCCTTGATTAGTGAAGTACACAGGCAAGAGAATACAATTGTCTGTCTGCACTAGAAGAATACTTGTTTCCTTGCAAAGACCTGCATCTAATGAGAGCAGTCTCCAATAAATTTGTACAAATATTCCAACAGAAACGGAACGGCCGCTTCATCAGTGGGATGTGTTGATAAACAAAGGCAGTCTCTATTAGCAGATGCTGCTGTCAAATGCATGCATCTAACACAGAGAGAGAGAGAGAAAGACAGAAAGAAAGAAAGAAAGAAAGAAAGAAAGAAAGAAAGAAAGAAAGAAAGAAAGAAAGAAAGAAAGAAAGTGAAAACTGGGCTTGTTCTCAGAAAGGTCAGGCTGATTGTCTCTGCCTGGCCTTTTCAAAATTAACTTGGCAAAGGCGATATTTTCCACAAAGCCGGCATCATGAATCAAAGAAGCGTCTATAGTTCACCCCTGAAAGCAAAGCAACTTCCCTCCCTCTAGCTCTCCCCTCCTTCCACCCTCCCGCATAGAGCTGACATCTTCAGTAATTATGTAATTAACACCATGGCAGGCCTAATTTCAGAGATAGTGCGTTCTAATTGCATTCAGGCATTCATTAGTTAAGCCAAACATTCGATACACTGTGCGCAGGTGCAGCAGGGGGCCAAAGGCTACTTGTTTTTTGGAATGTGACTGCGGTGTCAATGGCTTGACTGGTTTGCGCCTGATATTGCTGACAGGACAGGTTTTTGTAATTTACCAATAATTACCCTGGCTCTCTGATACAATAAGTCACTGGTCTCTGCTAAGATACGATCGCGGTGCATTCCTGCTCCCTGTCCACCAGTCTGCTTGTCTGGTGTGAACACAAATAGTGTCTAACAGGCTGTAACAGACTGAATTGCATATTATACAGGAAGAAAGAATGAATGGCGAAAGAATGTCACAAATGAATGCTGCTAAATTATTGCATTATTTAAATGCATTCATAGTGATATCTGCGTATGAATGATACGCATACTGCAATAAAACTGGATAATATCTAAACAGTCGGGCACAATAATGGCCTGTGAATAAAAATTTTAAAAATTGAGATGACACCTCAACTTATTAATCCATTCACAGAACACAGCTCGTGAGGAATGTGGTGCAAGTGTAGTATTCTGTAATGAAACATTTTTCTGGTGATTAGTGGATGGATTTTATCACGTTATTATGATGTTACAGTCTGGTTATTCAGACAGACAATTTGGTCCCAGCAACACCAGATCTGTCCCGGTCCCTGTGATGATTTCTTCAATTAAGCCTTCCTGGCAGAGGGGGCCAAATGCTTAACTAGGCAGAATTGGAGCTGCCACTAGCTAGCGGTAGCACTGGGCTCCACTTCAACAGCTCATTCATCAGCCCCAGCGCTACCACTGGGCCACCTGTTCTGACACCACGCAGGGAGTCATTTGCATTCTGCTCCGACCGTCCTCTTTCCTTCTCCTCACCCCCCCCCCCCTCTCTCTCTCTCGCTCTCTTTCCCTCTCTCTGCCTATACAACTTTAAAGTTCCTCAGTGGTGGCTCTGGCAGATAATTGAATACTGGGGTTTGATTTAGTTTGAAATCAATTTGGGAAGGGGCTTTTCATTCATTATGCTCCTTGGCTTTGGTACTATGTCTAAAATTCCTCAAACTTTGGCAGGGTCTCGAACATCATCAATTCAAAGTGAAATTAAGCAGCCCTGAGTTGGATTGACAGGCTAGCGGGACATGATGGGACAGGGAGGGGCTGACTGTCTGGGGAATGTTTGGCTTGGCTTGTCCTCTCCTCTCCTCTCCTCTCCTCTCCTCTCCTCTAGGGGAGTTTTTCTCCCCTGTGCTCTTTGTCACCACCAGGTGCTGCTGTGAAATAAGGAGTGAGGCATCGGCAGGAGGCAGCCATGCACATAGCTTGACATTTCAGCCAGCTCCCTGTAGACACATATGGCAAGGGTGTGGGTGGATGTGTGCGTGCCGTTATGTGTGACTATGTGCTTCCGTGAGCGTGAGCATGTGTGTGTGTGTGTGTTAATCTGAATTTGTCTTCTTCTTCCTATCTTTGAGCCTGTGTCCACCTGAAGGCAGGGCTGACACAGCGACCAGGGCCCCTTACAAAGCAATAGAATGCATAATACAATATGTTACGCTGCATAATGGAGCATAATACCCTATGTGTATTTGAAAACAACTTGGTGCTATTGTGAAGAAATATGGAAGTGTTTCAGCCGAGCACATTCAGTAAGCACTTTGCTGGGTGTAAGAGGTTTTTGTAAGCACTCCCTAACACAGACTGGAGGGGTGAATAACAGCTCTCAATAAAGAAAAAGGATAACATTGTCAAGTGAACAAGTCCAAGAGCGCCTTAACTGAGAGGGATGCACAAATGGACACTTGGCGTCACAGGCACTGTTGGGGACATCAGCGGCAGAGATCATTGCAGGTTTTCTCCACTTTAAAAGCAATTTCTTCCTTTCAAGCCAAACCCTTTCAAGCCAAACCCCCACCACCCTGCTACTCCTTTATTCTCTTGTGTGCTCGACTCGATTGTCATCCAGCTGACTTGCGGCTGCGTTAGATTGTTAAAGCCCCTGGATATGGTAATCTGTGGGCTGCTCTGACCTTGGGAGAGTGTGTTTGGAGGGTGTTAGACCCCCTAATTCATCAGAGACAGACCATTAGCTGGCTATCCAGCCACACAAACACAATGGAACAGGAAGGAAAGTTCTCAGGGAAACAGCAGCAGCCCCCGTTCCTGAGATATCATTAGTTACTGCCTTTCAAAACTGCTGAATTGGGACACTTACCTGACTTGCCCCATTTTTTTTTGCGCCACAAGAGCCAAGATGTTGATGAATGGTTGTTAGAGACTGTCACCACAAGGAAATGGAGAGAATAGGGTTAAGGACATATCCTATACTCTTCAACATTTGGGCCTAATGTGGGGACAGGGATGATAGCAAAACTATCTAACTTCTCCAAAGAATTAACATTTTTGTCTATTTTTTTGCTAAATTTATAACCACACACTAACTTCACACCAGTATATATGCATAACCTCACCTCAGATATATTCTCTGTGCACAGTTAGATTTTGATTGCCTCTAGGAAGGATTAATGAATGAAAGATAGCGTATGTAAATTGAGCATTTTGAAGCGATTTCAAAGATGGCCATGTGTTGCCATGTGAGGTCAATGATGGTGAGCAGCCTCATATATCTAGATGCCAAGCAAGATGGAATAGTAATTACTCCAGCGGATCTCTGCACAGAGACATAGCCTCTATCTTGTAAGCAGGAATGATTGACAGCCTCAATAAGACACTTGCACCGCACCCCTGCCCTCTGCCCACACGCCCCCGCAACAACTGGTCAAACCCATCGTCTGCTGCCCCCCAGGCGGGGCATGGGTAACACTTGCCTCTGATGATTCTGCACGTCACATCCATCATGCCACCCTGCTCACCCCCATGAGAGGGCACAACCGAGGGAATCTAATCAGGCAGTCTAATTGAGGAGTGGGGCTAGCCAAGACCTGGGCTGGGAGGCTAGTTCTGCCTGGGCAGGCTCAGGGGACGTCAATAACACTCGACGGGTGTCGATTCATCAAAGCTCCTTAATGTCATTAGCCCTGAGAGGCTCGCTTTACCTCTCTCTCTCTCCCTCTCTCATTCTCTCTCTCTTTCTCACACACCCCCACACACACCCTCC
>CABFOS010006178.1:1382-11546 GCA_900660315.1 Diretmoides pauciradiatus | reverse complement strand
CTCTCACACATACACACACACACACACTATCTCCTTTCTCTCTCCACCTTCCATCTATCCATCTGATTCTTTCATACCTCAGACTTTCTCTCTCTCACTCTCCGTTCTCTCTGCTCCTCACTTTGTCTCTAAATCTATCCATCTCCTCTTCTCATTACCCCCTCTCTCACTAATCTTTCCATAGGCAATAATATGGGCACCTTGCATAATGAGTGCAGGACTAGCCTAGCCAATGTTATATCCGTTTGTCTGCGTCAGAACATTATCAGACATACACTCTCGCCACCTCCATCCCAGACGCCACCACCCCACCTCTTTAAGTCCTCCTCCCACCCTCTTTCCCCATCTCCAGCCTTCCCTCTCTGCCCCAATATGTTCTTCCTCTTTCTCTCCAACAACATGTGGCATGCATTCCAGCTGTTTATTAAACAACGCCAGAGCTGCCTAGGAGCAGGTGATGCAGTCAATTACTCCACAATTACCCGGGTAATTATGCAGACGAGGAGAGAGGAGAGCCATAGCCGAGGGAGGAAGAAGAGAGGAAGAGGACCTTGGCAGAGGAGGACAGGCTGGTGTTGGCAGTGGTCGGGACCCAGGATGGCAAGAGATTGAGACCTTGAAGTGACAGTGCCAGAGAGGGTGCAAGTACAGAGGACGATGTGCCCCCTCACCTGCCAGAAACACACGTACACACACACACACACACACACACACATGGCTACACACAGCTTCACCCCCCGCCACACACACCTACACTGAGATCCTGAAGCCTGTGTGTGTGTGTGTGTGTGTGTGTCTTGTTCATGTGCCAAAGCCCGCTGTTTTTGTTTTAGACAATAGCTATACATTGTTTCTGTGTTTTTCACTCCACTGTGTGCCTCCACTCCCCAGACAATTAGGTGTCTTATACCCATGAGGCAACACAGAGAGGAGGGGAGGGGAGAGCTGGGGAGAGCTGGGGAGCGATGTAGAGGAGAGTGAAGAGAGGACAGAAGGAAAACAATGGAGAACGGAAAAAAATAACGATGAGAGGAGACGAGAAAACCCATAGAGAGTAGCATGTAGTCCACATGGACTTCATAGTAATACTGATTAGATAAGTGTTTCTGTCTGTTTCCACCTTTCTGTTGCTATACATCTTTCTCATGTACAAACCAAGCACTTCTCAGGAAACACCACATTCTCTCAAACCCTATTCAATAACTTCTTTATAATGACCAGTGCTGCTGTCCAATCATCCATGTAGACTGTTTTACACACTGACAAGGAAGCTCACAGCCGGCCTGACATGCAGGTCTTGGGGTAAATTGAACCATGCAATGGCTATTCTCAAACAAAAAGTGTCAGCTGGAAGAAGAGGGCTTGGCGTATTGCCTGCCATGGGAGCTTTATGCACTTGGATTGAAAATAATTTCACTGGCAGGGTGAATAGTAAATTGCTTAGTGTCAGCTCATCACTTAAAGAGGAGTGTTGGTGGGTATAATGCTTTCCAGCACAGGGCTGCTTCGAACAGTCTCAAGCAAGTCAATCCCCCTTAACTCTCCCCGGTCTCCTGACGTGATGCTGTGGCTGGAGTTCTGTCTGTGGACACTAAGCTTTCCATCGTGGCTTCCTAAATTCACCACCTTGACTCATTCCTCTGTGTTGCAGATTAATTTGTAAATCTTCCATGAAGAGGAATGTCAACATACCAGCCAAAGCAAACATTTTAAACCTCTGGTCAAAAGGAACGTTTTACTGAGACACAGAGTAAAATTAAAAAAAAAAAAGAAAAAAAAATGAAGAAACTATGATCTCTTTCCTCGAGATTGTTTGGGAAAAAACACAATTTGTCCTTGGGTAGAGTAATGTTCTTTCTGTTGTCAGTCTGTCCATCTGTCCGTTTGTCTTTTAGCGCGGGGCTGTATTGGGCTCGTCACATGACCGTTCTCTGTTAGTGAAGATGGGCGCGGGGGAATTACCTCACAGCTCCGTATCTCAAATCTGTGGGATTAAGCTCCATTAAACACGGAGCGCCGCTGAGCTTTATCTCGGGATTTCACTCTGAGACAGAGCAGAGCGTGTGAGGAGGAGGGAGTTGGGAGAAAAAGCGATGAAACGTCCTTCACCTTTATCGACCAAATTATATTTAAAAAAAAGCAGGGATGAGGAAAATTGCTTGTCTGTTCCATGGCACGGTGGTGGAGGGGAGCGCTTGGCCATTCTGCACCCATGTATGTAGCTGCTTAAAGACCCAGGCACTGACCGCTGTTGCTGCTCCTGGCACACATGTATTTTGTAAAAAAAAAACCAGGCCCTTCCCCCAGACCCTCTGGTCACTTAATGAAAAGTGACCACTGCTGTGCCTAACACTCCCCCTGCAATAACACACACAACACACACCTTTACACACACAGGGAACTATGTTTGCACACACCCAATCAAACCTTCTGCGGCTTCAAGGGTAAAGCGAGAGGAATGAATCGTTTAGCTTGTTACTTTAAGATGATAAAAGTGAAACACCAATTAAACTCATTAGGCTGTTACTCTATTTCGAATTGTAATTTAATAGTATCTCATTAGATGAAGTGCAGGTCAGTCCAAAGCTGTAGTAAAATGACCACGTGTATCCTTACACTTCCTTCCTTCCTTCCCTGCAGTGACAATGAATGACAATGAATTCAACACAGTGCTTCATGTGAACCATCAATAGCCACTCATAAGCTTGACTAGGCTTAAGTTTCCTCTTCCAATACATTAACTGTACTACAACCTCCAGCCTAAAAAGAAAGACAAAAAAGCGAGCAGGCAGGGAGTCAGGGTGGTCCAGTGATGAACCACTCCTGTGCCCCCCCTCCCTCCTCTGGGCTGTTATTGATCTGATCTCCTCCTCTCTCAACTGGAGCCATGATTCATGTTGTTCCGACTGGCCCTCACTCACCACACACAGACACAGCTCAGTCATGCCCTCCCCTATCTATCAGTCCATCTGTCTCTGCCTGCTCTCTGTCTTTCTTTCTGCCCTCAGGCGAGTCAACCTGCTGTCCAGATAGAGCCACCATGGCCCGGTTGGCCACTGTGGCTGTGTGTGTGTGTTTATGTATTACCTCCATAAAATCTCTCCTCATTGGGACAGACAGGAGCAACTTGTCTTTTATCTGGTAATGCAAACGAGATGAAGGATAATAAGAAATTCTGAGTTCAGTTTTTTTGTTGTTTTCTGTCTGAGATGTCAAATGCAAATTTGCGCCGGGTGACGGTGCAGAACTTCAGGTGTTAATTTTGTGTCAGCTCAAGCTAATACCTGTTAAGAGAGCTCTCACGACCAAAACAAACACAGTTCATAATCAAGGGCGCAAAATCAATGTCTCCTTCAAAGAACAAATATCAGATAGAATTAGGATTAGGATTCTTCCAGTAAATCTTCTTAAGGGAGTTTCTAATTAGTATCAGCATTCAAAGTTGACTGTCTAAAAGCTTTCAATCAGCTTTACATATAATGTGAGGAAATACATCTCATATTAGGCATGGCAATCACTGAGATATACAAGGATGAATTCAACTGAGTGTGTGAATGTTTTAAATCCTATTTACATAATCACACGTATATGTGTAGCTCTGCAAACGGCGGCTGCCTTCAGTTACACCAATAACTATGTTAAAAGGCATATGCCTTGTCTCAAAAAGATCAAATGATAGTTTTCCTCAATTGTATTTCCTTGATGCCAGTGTGTTATTTTTTGACAAGATCTGCCATTTCCCTATTTATTCAGGTTTCATCCCTCAATGTGCTCCAGTCCATTCCCATGCAGATTGTTCTGAGAAAAACTGAAAGAGAGAGAGAACGTAAGAACGTGTGAGAGAGAGATGTGTATAGGCAGTAGTAGAAGCAGGAGCACATAAAAGCCCAGCTTCAGCCAAGGCCCCTGCTCCAATGTGTAGAAATTAATTGAGTGAAAAAAAATCTGCTGTTTAAGGTTGAAGTGGGTTATGGGAGGCAGTGTAACAATTGTTTTCTGTTTGCCAGAGGCTATATATCGTTCATTCCGGCTTTCTCTCTCCTCCCCGCTCAGCACTCCCCTCTCCCCCCCTCTTCCCTTACCATCCATCCACCTTCTAAGCCTCTCTCTCTCTCTCCCTCCTCTCCTTTTCATCAGTGTTTTATTTTCCACAGTCTACAGTATTTTTGATTCATTTTTATCTATCCCATTTTCATCTATCATATAGGAGACTTTTCTAGTACTTTGAAACATCATTCTTTACCAATAACAGGCTCCATTTATAAAATGAGATTTTGCTATACCTGTTTATGTGTACATTGAATGTGCCTCAGATATGTGCTGTACATACAATAATAACAAGAGGATTTTTCCCTGACATGTTTTCAGTGGAAATAAACAAACATAGATGTGATCATTTGTCTTAGAGGATGTGTGTGCAATAATCTGTGCATGTCTGCACATCTGTCGTTGTGCATGCATCATTAGTGGGTGACAGTGACATTAACAGGGGACCAGTGTCGACACACAAGGCAGAATAAGCTCAGCACCCCCTTGGGTTTAAACAAATGACTCATTCTCTCTCCCCATTTGTATATATAATAGAAATCTATTGCTGCTGCTGACTTTCATTTCAACAACAGCTGCAAAAAAAACACATCAAAACAAGTACAGAAACCCAAAAGGAAACAGCACTGAAAATCAATGGGAATTGATTGAGGAGGGGGCAAAGATGATTGTAATATACAGTATACAGAAAGGAACATCAATTCAGATTGCTGTAAAAAGTATAAGGTTAGCACAGATATATCAGATGGGAATGGAATAAGAGAGACTTACAGTGCAATACAAACAGAAGGAGAAATGATCGGTATAAGAGAAACAAAGTGAGGAGGAGATGAAGCTATGACTTACAAATCTATGAACTAAGAGAAAAACAAGTCTATGATTGAAGGAGCATTTTATCTGCTAAGTGTTTCCCTGTTGCCCACAGCAGAAGGGTTAAACCTGTTCCCTGTGTTAAACTCCTCTTTAGTGCCCTTTCATGTTAAATATCAATCCCTTCAATATCACTCTGAGGAAAGCACAGTTCCTCACCCTGTATATAATTCTATACAAACACTTTGCTATTCTCTTTGAACTCTGCAGCTCTGCTCATTATGCCTCCTTTGAAGAGTGGATGTTGGAATATTGGTACGTTTACTAAATTACGTCTAAACTTCTGTGCTGATGGTTAATAATACATGGGCCATATACAGTAGCCAGCAGAATAAATAGCTAAAAATATTAACGGTAGCTGATGAGCAAGAAAGCCGATATACTTTATACTGCAGAAGCTGGAGTGTTAACAAATTCATCCCACTGCAAATGTCAATATGCAAACATTTCTGCAGATGGGGCAGAAAAAATCCTATGAAATTCGTGGCCAGCCAGATGTGCTGCTTTTATTGAGTTAACGGGAGATAACTTCATTGAGTGACTCCACCTTCAAGCCCTTGGCACCCTAGACGTGTCCTAAACACTGATGCTGTGCTCCCTATCTGAAAGTGATGAAAGGAACCAAGTGTTCCAGGGCCAGAAGGGGGAAGAGGAGAAGAACTTGCCAATGCCTACAGGATCTGAGGAAGCTGCCTTTCTTGACATAGAGATCTGCCTTTTCTACAGGAACAGCTTTGTAGGAAGGGAGAGCGTTAGAGCGAGCAGCCTCTTCAGAGGGAAGAAGCAGATACAGGTACTGTAACAGAGAAACAGCGCAGAGTGAGAGAAAGACAGAGGGGGAAAAAGAGAAAGAGGGAGAAAGAAAGACTCATACAGTAGATTCAGTAAAGTGCATATCCCTAAGAGCCATCCACAGTATTTTGCACAATCTATATAATGCATTTTACAGGTTTTCAGGAATAGAAAACCACTCTGTGATTCTGCTCAATAGCCAGACCTCGGTTGACCCTTTGGTCCTGGTCTGTGGACATCACCAAGCCTCAGGAATGTGTGAATCAACCGAGAGCCTGATGCCGATCATTAAAAAGAGATTTTGCTGAGGACTCACACTCTGACACATGGGTGTTGAGAGCAAGAGTGAAGCTAAAACTGCCTGCTTAGAGTTTCCACTTTGAACTTGCTCCTTTCAGATCTACTTTGTAGAGACTGATATATGAATCCAACATTAAAGCTTTTCCAAAAACCTTTGTCAGCTGGAGAATAATGACAAATACAGTGTCTGCAGACTTACAAACTGTATAATGCCAGTTATCCATGCTGGACCTTTCAGTACATACAGTTCTCCGTATTGGCGGCCCACCGCATCATGCGGTAGTAGTGTTTTGGTTCTGGTCTGAGCAGCATGCATCTCTGGAGGACTAATGCACTTTGGTCTGTGTCAGACAGAGGGCAGCAAGGCCTTGGTGAAAGTTGCTCATTAACATAAACCCAGGTCCCGTGCTGCTATTTGGCTCACTGAACCAAACAAGAGGGGAGATCAAACGCTAAGAGCAAGCCACTGTGTCACGCAATGCTTGGCCACCCCCTGCAATGCTGCCCCCAAACTCCCCCCACACCCCACCCAATTTTACAAGCCATCTGCCCTCCCCCACATTATGTGGGTTTATGGTCTACGCTCCATGATTCATTCACATTGGTTTTAACACAGGAGCCATGAGCTATGGGCCTATGTTACCATGCAGCAGTTCTGCCCACCATATTATGTCTACTCCTCACACCCATGGTCCACAAATCAGGCTTAATCTCCTGTGCCATGTTTACCGTTTCAGGGGAACCCAAGAGAGAAAAGTAGAGCGGCAGTGGGGGGCTCCAATCAAACTCAGTCCATAAATACAAGTCAAAGTCCTCAGCTTGAGTGACACATTAAGTATTTCTCAGGCCGTTTTCCTGAGGACATTTCCTCTCTCCCATGGCAATAAAGTAGGGGGCCCCGTGGAGATGCCTCAGCATGACAACACAGCAACACGAGGCAACAAGTGGGAAATTAAATTGCCGATAATGCACAGCGTTTTGACAGGCCCTCTTATACATTCGCCCTCTTTAGCAACCCTTCCAAAATTAGCCCCTCATATCCTGCCGGTGGATTGAAGTAGTGATAGTGGGGTCAGCATGAAAGGCAGAACAAGGGCTTAACTGCTGCTGAGTGATTCAGCAATGTGAGAAGTAATGGAAAACTAATTACAGTGGGCTTAGAGGAAAACCTTGGGTACAGTGGACACTCCCAATGCTGGGGGTCAGGTGTTCATGTGGGAAGGCTTTAGTTTAGTCGCTAATAACAACGTAACAGCCCCATTAAGATATGCTGGGGGGAGGATCACTGCTTTAATCTACTATGAGTGAATACTGTAGCATGCCAATATCTAAAACAATGATGCAATTAGTTGTGAAGGTATTCTCTACCTGGCATACTATTGTACATTATTTATATAAAGGTATTGAGGTATTCTGTCTTCCTAAGTTCATGTTTACTTTATATTAGCTAGAAGAAGACCGGTAGAAACACGGCAATGGTATATTTTCTGTGCCTAAGCGACTGCAAACACTCACTGGCTCTCTGTAAAAGCAGAAGGTTAGGAGTTATAACCATGGTAACCATTCTTTAAAAATATCACACAGATTACTGTAACTCCTCCACATTCAGGTAATTCAAAAAAGAAGAGTAAGCTGCGTGAGCTCCAAGGTAAAGGAAGAAAATAGTGAATAACAAAGCAGAAAGAGAGGAGACAATGGACAAGGTAATCAATTGACTGTCTTTACAGACCAGGCAGTTGACTGCTGTTTAAAAGACAGTCAATAAGTTTAAATAGAAATGGAAAACAAAAAAGACAACATTTTTTTGCCTCTGGCATTGAGTGTATCAGTAATCTGATCTTAATTTCACAGTTGACTTGGAGCGGGGGCAGGAGTGAAAGCATGCGTGGTGTCACCTCCTCTCAGAGACAGGGGTTTGTTTTGTGCCCTCTCACATCTGGCCCCACAATCTGGTGATATCAGCCACTGCATCTGAAAATCACTGCTATTGCTATTGAAAACACACACACAACCACGTGACACTGACGTTTGTTACACAGATATGCAGCCAATCACGATGGTCATGATATAGCCCATCAATCAAAAGAACAACTAAAGACAACTTCTCTTTAAAAGACAAAAGGAACAAGTACTGTACTGTACAAACTCTTCATGAGATAATTCAGATACAAATTTGCTTTGAATTTGTGAGCTTAAAGTATTTCACATTTATGGACAATTAAAAAAAAACTTTAGCTGCCAATGGTAGGCCTAGAGAGAAAACTGCTGAAGGTCATGTGATCTTGGAAGCCAACACTGTGCAGCATCCGGAGCGCATCCACTAGCGTCCACTCCATTACAACATTAGCAACTAACGTTTTGACATTTGTCTTCATTATTATCAATGAACAGAGGCGATTGAGCCACCAGCATGCACCATTACCTTCCTTCATTGCACAGTTGCATGGCTGAAATCACGCATTAGGATGGATCCAACATGAAATGACAAGTTAGGAGGGCTGAGGACGCACTGCCTGATTATTTAGTAGGTGCAGAGGGCGAGGAGGTGGGGTGGAGGGATGGTGGGGTGGAGTTGAGGAAGGGATGGGAGCTGGGGAATTGGTAGGGAACTGTATTGACATTAAGGTCTGGGGAGTGTGGGAGCACGAAGCAGCACAGCACACCTTAAGAAGCGAAGCTCATTTCAATCGGTATAATTAGCCTGTGGTAATGAAATAAGTCAGAGGCAGTGCCACCTTCACTTAAGAGAAATCGATCTGCATTTGAGGGAGTTTATTAAAGCTTAGGAATAATGGGGAGATAGGATAGGAGGGGGTGGAGGAGTCGAGGAGTTGGGGGGGGGTTAGCCCGCATTAACAGCTAATGAGGAGGGGTGGTGAGGTGGGGATGGAAGCTTGACTAGAACAGATCAGTTGGAGTCTCTCAAAGCAGATCTGTTTGAGATCTGCTATTTCACAGCAAGAAGCCAGGGGATGCTAGAGCTATGCACACTACAAGGCCTACAGCCTGAATTGAGATGACATCACTCTGTAGGAGAATGAAACCAATCACAGCCTATCAACCTCAGCACCTGAGGAACCGTATTAACAGAGAGCAAATGGACATCCTCATTAGAGTGGTTGCATGGATCCCCATGGAGGTTTGGCCATAGCCAGGAGCGGGTGAACAACCTGAGCTCGGTAAGAGGAGGGTGTGGTGAGATAATCACTGATGGACATCTCTCCTCAGGTGCCCCAAATGCATGCTGGGTGCTGGGGGTGCTGCTTGCTCATTTATCCAGCCGTCTGGCCAGCTCACCTGGAGTGATGGGAGAGACGTCAGGAAGGCAGGCTGCTATTTCACGGCCTGTTAAGCGCTAATGCCGCAACACGCCCTGCGCTCCAATTTTAGGGAACAGGGAGCATTACCGTCCAGCTCAAGGTTCTGCCCGTCTGGACTGTGGACTTGGAGGGGGAGTGGAGGGAGGAGGGGGAGGAGAGGCCAGGAAGGGGAGGAGGAGAGAGAGGTGCAAATAGAGCACAATCGTGACAAAGCAGTGAAAGACTAGAGAGAGAGAGAGAGAGAGAGAGAGAGAGAGAGAGAGAGAGAGAGAGAGAGAGAGAGAGAGGAGAGAGGAGAGAGGAGTGAAGAAGAGAGAGAGGAGAGAGGAAGAGAGAGAGGAGAGAGAGAGAGACAGCGCCTTGGTTTACACAGGCTGCTGAGCCAGCGCTGCAGAGCAGACAGGACAGCAGCAGCACACGCTGACATCCACTCCTGCCACGCTAGGCTGCTTCTCGCAGGCCCCTGAAGGCCCCTTGCTCCCGGCCTCACTGCCTCTCCCTCGCTGGAGCCACTGAACATCACTAGCCTGAACCACCCATAACACTTGTCCTCTCTGTTCACTAAGCCAGGCCCATGTAATAACCACAGAACCTCTAATAAGCACTGGACAACTGGGGGACCAGTCGTCCAGTGCAAGGAATCTCTTGTAAAACAAGCGTGGTTATAGTCAAGTTATGTCTCTCTCTCTCTCTCTCTCTCTGCATTTCTCCTTGAAAGTGTATAATATTAATTCTGTATTTGAGTGGATTTCAGTGCAGCAAAGTAACTAGTAGAAATGGTTTTGGTCCTCTGCTACTGCACCCTATTGTCCCCGTACAGAAGGCAAAGGTCAAG
>CABFOS010006151.1:1851-12424 GCA_900660315.1 Diretmoides pauciradiatus | reverse complement strand
TTCACCTCTTTCAACATCTATCCTGCATTATTACTACAGCAGCACTTTCATAACAATTCCACATGCAGGTGGAGCAAAAAACTGTAGCAGTAGTGCAGGAAGAACCATGTACCTTCTGAGTTGACAACTTCTACGCTGGATGCATCTGTAGCCTATGGATCAAATGTTCATGATGTTTCACTCATAATATTAACAATCTTATAATAACATAATAAAACTTCTGCCAGTTCATTTCATTATAGTTTCCAAAAAGGTTTAATCATTTTTCCTTTTAGTGCTCAATGAGATATTGTGTATGTGGTGTGATGTGGCTCAGGCTGTATCCATACGCTGCACAGTCTCCTCCACAACATCCAGCTTTAGGGGGACTATTTTCTCGGTCAAAACTGGTGTAGTGCCTGGACGGTACTTGTATTTCATTTTCCTGGGAGAGAGAGAGAGAGAGAGAGAGAGAGAGAGAGAGAGATATTTACTGTGGTGATAACAACACTGACTGAATGTGAAAGCTATGCACTATAAAGAAATCTTACAAGTTTCTTTACATGGGAATCGAGGAGAACTGCCTTCAAGGGATGTCACGTGTTAGTCCATGGTTAAAATACAACATTTTCACCACCACCCATTCATTTAATTTCAGTTTAGCTCAGTTCAACTTAACTCAACTTTTATTATCCTAAAAAGAAAATTAGCTTGTTTGCGGACAATACCCCATTAGTAAATCACCACAAATGAAAACATACACCGCCACTTAATAAAACCTGTAGTGAAGTGTTCTGAGCAGCGGACTTTGAACAAAGGTTGGTTGATGTTACCTCTTGTCTTTATACTCGGACTCCTGGTAGGGTCTGATGTAGTCCACTCCTTGTCTGGTGATCACACAGATGTCAATGTTGTTTCCTGAGCCCAGGTCGCTCATGATGCCTGCATGGATGGCATCACGCACCAGCGCCTTCGCCTCCTCCAGCTGGGATGGAGAGGAGCAGACAGAGAGTAGAGAAAGAGAAGCAAAATCAAGGCTACTAATGTCTGACATATGTGTTGACATTGGAAAACTAAAATGCATTGGTTGCAAAAGTAATAATAATAAGCTTGATGTTATTGTTTGGCTCCACAACCTTTTATTAATGTGTGGCTGGTTGAGGTGACTTACCTCCAGGTCAGGTTTGAACCTGTCCTCCAGAATCCCAAGGGCGGCCAGGTCACCAGATCCTACATGACCACAAAGTTAAGTCAGCTGATACAGACTGGATGTAGTCGGTTGGTAAATACAATATGTAAAAGCAGCAAATGCATGATGTAATTTATATATATAAATAACATGTAATGGGACTTAATCTGCAACATTTTTATATAAATAAATGTCCATTTTGCTACTTTCTATTCCAGATTGATATAACACAACAGTGGTTCAACGTCTATCGCTCATGAATGCTTTTACATTTTCTGTTCTAAACACCCGTTCTGTGTTCCGAATCACCTACTTTTTCTCTTTACTTTTAGTACGTACTGCGGCTGCCCTTACAAAGTACGTACTATTGCATTCAGTATGCATACAGTACAATTGGGACATACTACAGGTGATTTCAATAAGGAGCCAAGGTGTCATCACTGCACTATCAATGCACTGTGCACTCTGTGCTCTCTCAGCGGGTCAGTCGATGTGACGTATCTGCCGCTGCACAGAGGATTGTGGGTCAGAACAGCCAGAAAAGCACGCTGGCTTGCATACTGCAAAATGCGACCGGATGTAGTATCACATCCTGGTATTTTTGACATACTGTACTGCCTTTGAGATACTGTAGTGGGACATACTAAATCTTTTTCTGACATACTAAGTAGTATGGTAGTAGGGGTAAATTGGGTATTGGAACGCAGCCTCAGTGTCTTGGGAAAAAGTCTCTGGCACGCAGGAAGTAATGCGTTTTACGTTTCTGGATTGTTTGGAATAAATAGAAGAACTGGATAGTTACAGCGCCACATACAGAAACTCAAACTTCATCTAAGAAAATCCAAAGACAAAGATGTCACAGTACTGAACACACTGTTTGACAAATAAAACAAGAATCTTGCTGATTACTTCTTTAATCTATGCAATGTAATTTATATACACGATATGTAAGACAGTAATAAATGAGTAATGTAGTTTATATATAAATAAGATATGAAGCAGGGGTAAAAGCAAGTGTATTATGTAATGTGTTGCATACCCATTGAAAGGTATGGCACCTCATTCACGCTCCCATAAGGCCCCACAGTGTACAGGTGGTTCCCAGTGCAATCTACCCCTCCCAGTATAAGACTGGCCCCGATCTGGCCCCGGTACCTGAGGGCCAGAGAGATTTGAGTATCCAGTGGGAAACATGACAAATAAATCTGTGTTGAATTTACTGGAAGTGAATAAGAATATGCTCATCACTTTAGATTTACACACACATTTGATATGCATGATTTGCAATTACAATGATATATACATTAAATTAGCATGGATGTGTCTGGATTCTCACACAGACGCGTGCACCAATTCACACACTCATGCATAGTACACACACACACACACACACACCTGTACAACATGTCCTGTAGTATGGTGACAGCCATGATGACGCGGGGGTTCCTCTCGCTGTTCAGAGTGAACATGGTGAGGTTGGAGGAGAGAAGGTCTGTGGTCTTCTCAGTATCTGCTGCTGTACCCGCTCCACAGCAACTAGAGAGAGAGGAAGAAGAGACAATAACAGAGAGAGAGATATGAGAACTAGAGAGAGTGGGAGACAGACAGACTACATTATCACTATGGCTCATGTTCCTGCCCGTTCTTTGGGAATTGTTGAAAGGGAAATGTAGGAAATCAGTAACTGAAGTATACGAGGCAGGTTGAGGGAAAGTCGGTGCACCAAAAGAGTAAATTACAACACATCACAAAATTCATTGAACATCACACATTGATGACATATAACAGTGTAAAAGCATCCAAGGGTGGACTTGTGTCCGCCTAGCACCCGTGTCACTCACTATATATTTGGAGCAATGTAATGGATCTTGGCGCACATCTTGTCAGCCACCACTTCACTGGAAGTAGCTCTTGTGTCTGCTCCCAGCACCACCCCATCCTGAACCAACAGAAACATTGGGATCTTACTAAGTCAAGTCAGATTTGATCATAAAGCACATTGACAGCGTGACAAAGGACATAAGGGTTAGGGTTAAATACAGACACAAACAACTGCATTTAACTGTCATCCCCAACAACTTCTCTCTAGGTGCCCTTGAGCAAGGCATTAAACCTCCAACTGCCACTGAGCAGCTCCACTCCACTCCAGTGTGAATGTGTGCAACTGTATGAATGAAACACGGTGTTGCTGAAAAAGAGACGGCATCCCTGCTGCTGCACAGGCCCGTGTGTTCCTGTACACTGTACTGGTTAGTCTGTACTTTTCCATGTACCACTTACCTTAAACAACAGTCCTGCTATAGTGGTGCCGGTTTTCAAAGGTTTGGGTGTCTGTTTACCCTCATGCAAACCCTCCAACACAGAATTTCTAGACAGGAAAGACAGAGAGAGGTGATGGGCCAAGCTGTAATGCTGCAGAGGAACTTGTCAGGTAGTTGTACATTTGTAGCAGGGTGAAGAAGCATGTAATACACCCCTGTGTTGACAAGCCTCCACCCTGCCGAAGTGTCCTTGAGCAAGACACTGAATCCCTAGGGTGCTGTTCTGTAACTGACCATGACCTCTCCCTGACTGCAGCAATATTGAGTGTATAGGTCCATTAAATATATTGAAATATGAAATGATTCTGGAGCAGTTGTGAGTGCATTGGAATAGCCAACTTCCATCTGTGTGCACATTTCATCTGTGACTCTCTCACCACCTGGGGGACGCACAGGGAATGGAGAGTATAACAACAAAGTACATCCAACATAAAGGATGCTGAGCAACAGTTAAAGCTAACATGATATAGACAAAGTGCACCAACACACTTATCCTAGCAGCCAAAGTTATGCTTTGGTTGTGTAAATTGATAAAGCCTCAGATCGGATAGTAGTTACTTTCACTTTTGATTCAGATTAATGCGTAGTGTAAAACTAGACCTGTTACATTTTGATTTCTTGCTGCTATAGGCGACTAATGACAAAACACACACATAGAGAGAAATTCATACCGTGCCACGTTGTCGAAATTGAATCCGGACGCAGGAGTTTGGAGTATATTTGATAGTAGCGCCATACTGAGCTGAGTGCGCCTCCTCCGGGTCGCGGCGCGTCTGTCCGACTGTCGCTTCTCCTTTCTCTCTGTCGCGTTGGGGTGAAACACGGAGAAACACTACACTATGGACGCGCAAGTAAAAGGAGTCAGCACAGGGGTGAGTACATCCAGACCAGGTTGCTGTATCATAATATGACCATCATAATAATAACAATAATCTGGCTATTTGATCACTTTCGCTGCTGAACAAGCGATGCCGTCGCTGATTAATAACCTATAAACAACTTGGAGCTCATTGTCTCGACATTACGCGTTTTGCACCACAAAATATGTTTCGCCTTTTATTTATATAATTTTCAACAAATAAAAGAGCTGTCTGTACTTTCATTTTCACTCAATTTCCTCCTTATCAAAGACATTCCCACACAGGACTCCAAGTCCCAGCATGCATAGGGCACTGCATGAATGTACATAAAGAAGTCGACCTGTAATGATATAATCTATTTGCCATCACTTTAAGCTAAACATAACAATAATACTGGATAACAAAAATGAACAACTAATGACAGTTTTCTCCACTCTCCTCCCATAGACCACCATCTTGGCCGTGATATTTGATGGAGGGGTCATCATTGGTTCAGATTCAAGGGCTTCCATTGGAGGGTGAGGATACTGTGACAATAAAGCTGCCTTTTCTGTTAAACGTCTACTGTATCTACAGCAGATAGACCGGTTTATATTGATCCCCAAGATGAATTCAGGATGACACACAGCACCAGAAATCCTTTAAAGTATAAAAACTCATGCAAGCTAAACAAGATAATCGCCCCTTAATTCATAAGCGTATGATGATGTGGAATAGAGAGCTTTTTAAGGGACAAGAAACTTGCACCCAAAGTGTATTCCAGGAAACAGGTCGCTACTACATCCTCCATTGCATTGCTTGGCATGCAATTTTACAAATGATGAAATTATTAATAATAAGTCTTGGTATTTTCAGTGCAAGTGTCATATGTGTATGCAAGGAACAGTGGAACTTGGGGTGAATCTCAGCTCTGTTCAGTCTCAACGCCACAGGTTAGCTCAAAGAAACTCAAAATATACACAAATTGGCCTAAAGTTGTATTTTCCCATGAATGTGGCATTCATTTGGAAATACATTTTCTTCCTCTGCGCTGCGCACAACATATTGGCAAAATATATTTTTGACACTCAAGATATATTTCCATTGGATGTCATCTACATGTGCAAATACATTTTTTTGGTGAGAGAGAGAGTGGCATTATTTGGTGATTAGTGTGTTACATTTGAACATTTCATGCATTTAGCTGATGCTGCTATCCAGCACCATTGCACTGAACACAGCTGTAGATCTGTGTGTTACTATCACCATCATCACAAGGAAATGATATTACAAAGGTCATAGTACCCAGATAACAGACAAATAAAATATATTCCTGGTTTCACAGCAGGATTGTGCAAAATAGAGAAGTGCCTGGTACAGATATACAAACTAGGGAGGAAATGCAGCCCCCCCCCCAAAGAGACAGGAGCATGGTCAGATATAACCAGAAAAAGACAATATGGTGGTGGTGGGTGGTAGAGTATATAGTCCAACCCAGGGAGAGAGAACCAACTTCTTCATCCCACTGCAAATGTACAGCAAATCTAGCTGATTTGAGAAGATTCTCTGAATTACAGCTTGGTCAATCCTCTCTCTCTCTCTCTCTCTCTCTCTCTCTCTCTCTCTCCCCACACACGTCTACTGTCCTGTCAAATAAAGACAAAAATGCTAACCCTAACCATATATATATATGACTATAAAATCTTAATTATGTCAGTGCACAGACATACTCCAGTATTATATTTCAAACATGAGTGAAAAAAACTATTTTTTCCACATTCGTTTCTTTTTTTTCTTTTTTTAGCATTTTGACAAGTGACACTGTAAATTAATAAAAGTAGTGAGATGTATGAATTCAAAAATATGAATGCTGTATTTGTAAACTAAAACAATGTGTTCTAAAGTGTATATTTGTACATATTGCTTTATGTGTTAATGACTAAATGAGCAAAAGTCACAATACAAAAAGTGTTTGGATTTATGTGTATTGTTCACTGGTGAAGTTCATTCTTATAGGAGAAAAAGAAAAGATTTGTCCCTTTTCACCTGTGATGCGTCCCCTAAATAAATGAAAACAAAACAAACTTTCCCCTTCTCTGCCCAGCTCAGTTATTAATAAAGAGCCTCTCCCCCTTTATTGTTGTTGTTGCATTTGTTTATGCCTGTATGTCTTGCTCTCTCTCTCTCCTGTCTTGCTCTCTCTCTCCACCTTGCTCTCTCTCTCTCTCTCCACCTTGCTCTCTCTCTCTCTCTCCACCTTGCTCTCTCTCTCCACCTTGCTCTCTCTCTCCACCTTGCTCTCTCTCTCTCTCTCTCCACCTTGCTCTCTCTCTCCACCTTGCTCTCTCTCTCTCTCCACCTTGCTCTCTCTCTCTCTCTCTCTCTCTCCCCCTTGCTCTCTCTCTCCACCTTGCTCTCTCTCTCTCTCTCCTCCTTTCTCTCTCTCTCCCCCCTCCTCTCTCTCTCTCTCTGCTCTCTCTCTACCTTGCTCTCTCTCTCTCTCTCCACCTTGCTCTCTCTCTCTCCTGTCTTGCTCTCTCTCTCCACCTTGCTCTCTCTTCCGCTCTACTTCTTTAGAGGACCACAGTGGAAATAAGTCTTTGACTTTTCTGTGTTTATATCCTCATTAGTTTTTTAGAATGCCATACTGTATGTATTTTTTAAAACTTTCAAATAAACCAAACCAAACCAGAAAACCCTCCTGAGGGCTCTCCATTATCGCCGCTCTTTTCATTGACCTTGAATACAACATTTCTATATGCGTCGGTTTACACCTTCATCATCTCTAAAGTCAAACCCCACCTGTATGTGTACAGCCATCAAATGGTTAAAGTCAAGTGTTCAAATTCAAATGGCTGATTTGTATGTTTTTGTTTGGAGAGAGACGTTTTCCCTGGCACAGTCAGATGTATATATGAGAGACGTAAACCTTCATTTGCCTTGGCTGCAGCCCTGCTCTCATGTCAGGCCGTCCCAGGTTCCAGCCGACATTTAGACTAGACTGCACTGTGATGGACAGACGGAGGCCTCTCAGAGTGGCATTAATGCATGGCTCCAGGGCCCTTAGCTGTGGAGCACTAATGTGTATTCAGGTATGCCAAATTGAAGTACACTTCACAAGGATGGAAGACTTAGGGCTTCATTTGTAGCTTGAGCTACGGTGGAATTCATCACTCGAGACTGAACACCGAATGGCTGCATGCATTACAGTGGTTTAAAGTGAGAAAACAATAGAAAGAAGTAATCATATGTGTTTCTGGCCATTGTACCTCAAAATATTGCTTTTGAAAGGACTAAAACTTTTGTTGTCTTACTAAACAAATCTTGTTAAACCAGAATATTTCCTTTTTATTTTACAAAACAGTCAATGTATTTTGTAATTAACTGAGAATACTGTAATTTACTGTTATGTTGAGATGAAGCAAATCAACTTTTAATAAAATGTTTTCATCAGATCCTGGATACAGATAGATTTCAGTTTTTATAGTGTCATGTTGACACTAGAGTTGCCTTTCAGCAGCACAAGTCATATTCTAATCCACCAGCACAAACATTGATCAAACATTGGATCATACGCAAATATTAAAGGTAAATGCTGAAGTGCCAAATGATGATGCATAAGCAAACTATGGCAGCTATGAGTTTGAGCTGCAGCAACAACAGGTATCTGAGAAGTTAGTCATAGAGCATAAGAGCATACAAGTGCATAGGGTGAGGTCCCATGGAAAGTAATATCACAATTAACCACTCATATTATTACAGACATTTGATTAGAATGCATCTATCTTCGTATTTACTTTGCATCTTAATCAACAACTATTTACTAAACTTAAAACCTGTTTAAGCCAGACATCAATGAAACTAGAGGCCTGAGGAAATTAACCCACAAACCTGAAAAGTGACTATCGTAAATTGCAAAATCTGTTTTCATTTTTATTTCAACAAAAGTTGAGAACTTACTCAGTGTTCCCCAAAGACACAAAGCATCCAACAATAAAGCAACCCTTTAAAAAAAATTGATTTAAAATGGAAAAATATGAGCAACTGAATTACTATGAAATCAAACCTTTGTGATCGAGTGGCTTGTGTGTCTCCTCTCACTGGAGAATCTGATCATCCAGACTCGGGTGTTGTCTGGAATCCAATCAGAGCTAAAATAATAACAAATATAATGCATGGTTTGTAACACACTCTGGTCAAATAGAAATGAATAGATTGAGAAGTTAAACACTTATTGAACATGTTAATTAAACTACCACACAGTTTACCACCGAGCCACTAGGCATCATGAAGAGAAAGACGTACTGAACTAGAACGCACTCAGAGTGCAAACACAACTCTAACTTGCTGTTACACCCAAAGACTTCATTCTTATCACCTCCTGTCACTTACATTTCAGGTTAAATTCCTTGATCCTGTAAACATACCCAATTTGTTTCATAATAATACTACTAATAATATGTTTCTATCTCCATTTCATAGTAGTTATGGCTAAAAAAACAAACACATAATTTTCTAATGACCCACATCCCAGCTCCAGATCACCACCAAAATATTAGTTTGACCTCAGTCCGAGGCCGATCTGTCCACCACATTCCATGGAAATCCTTTCATAGGTTTTAGAGACATCCTGTTGTCAGCCAGCCAGAAAAACAACTCACTGATTGGAGAGAAAATATAACCTCATTGGTGGAGGCAATAAAGGTTAAAGGCTAAATGAGAACAGGATGTTTGGTGATGTCTGAGGTCATCTACAGTATGCAAACATAACAAATCTATCAGTTTCAGTGACAATCACTCTATAGACTAAGGTCATACATTAGGCTGGCTAAACGTACTATAAATTTGTATACACCCTGAATTGAAAATAGCGGCTTAGTCTTTACAATGAAAGCCATCAATCATTGCACAATATTGAACCCATGAATTTCCCGGTGAATGTCTCGCTCATCACCTGATCTTTGCCTACATGCTAACATAGGCCAAGTCGGCTTTGTGCGATTCTGACATGCTCAGGATTGTTGTGCAGAGCTCTGGGGTTTACGTAGCAGCTGACAGGTATGTGGAATCACATGGGAAACTAGAGTGGCTCCACCTCGGCGCTGACACCCCATAGCGCAGGGTGAGTCCAGGTTCAGCCCAGGGGAGAGCTACATCCCTCCATCCCTCCATCCCCAGCCCTCGCCACCAGAGTAAACCTTTCAGCAGCCTGTTGTCTGAGTAAAACCTCCCTCCCTCACCACACTCGGGCTCTGACACTAGCTGTGTTAACTCAGTGTGGTGTTGAGCGCTGGGTGTATGCAGCAGGGTTTTTCCTCTGTTTGTTTAAGAGCTTAAGCTGGTGAACCCCGGCCCTCTAGAGTCCCGGGACTTCATACCACTAGTGCTGCTCAGCCCATGAAATTCAATTGTATTCAAAGTCAGCTTCAGAAGCCACATTTCACTCATTAGAATATCTGAAAATGGAGTTTGGGTATCAAAAACAGTTTTGCCTCTGTGTGCAGTGATTTGTTTCATTGAAAAAAGAGACAAACATACTGTACAGTTAGAACATATCTTACTCAACTTTAAAACATGTCCTGCAAATTTCATCCTAGGAGTCAGGAATCCGCATTTGAAGGAAATACTGCAATCAAAAGAAATATTAATCAACAATTTCCGTGTCTTTTGAGTTTGTTATTTCTGTCTCTGGTTGTATCCCCCGATTATGATGATGGCTTATATTTTGCATGCTGAAATCACAGGTCAGCCTTTGTCCAGACATTTACATCTCTTAACACAGCTGGCTTGTCCAACCACTGGCACAAAACAAACAAGGAAGCAAGGTAGAACAACAACACATAGGTTAAGTTACCACTAAAGAGGTCTTTTAGTGTTAAACGTCAAAACAACATGGCCCATTTTGGACATTTTAAAGTAAACTGAGGTCTACTTTAGAAGTGCATTTGAATATTAAGAGGAAAAGATGTTTGTTTTGACAGTTCAGGTCATAGAGACGAACACGTTGTTCCCGAATAGAATAAATCTGATAGGTGCAAATAAATACAAAAATGTAATAAAAGTTAATAAACATTCAAAAAATCTGTGCTGACTTTTGATCAGCAACTGGTTTTAACTGTTGGAATCAGAGAACAGACTCTGACACAGGTCGCCATTTTAAGCCATTTCAGTATGTCAGACATTTGAATTTCACAAAACAAAAAATGTCAAATCACTTGAAATAGAAATTTCCACTACAAAGCTTG
>CABFOS010006097.1:1435-18750 GCA_900660315.1 Diretmoides pauciradiatus | reverse complement strand
CACATACTTCTTCATAAGGTGCCTTATAAAGAAGTATGTGCAAGTATGAGTTTGGTTATGTGTGCATGTGAAACCATCTTACTTTTGCATGTGTGTGTGTGTGTGTGTGTGTGTGTGAGAGAGAGAAGAGAGTGTGTGCCCTTTGCAGAGGCAGTCTGTAATCAGCTGTCAAAGTGGGCTCTGAGTAAGTCCCTATCCTAGCAGTTCAGTTCAGTTGAGTTCAGTGCAGAGCTGAGTGAGAGGGAAGGGAAAGGCTTTTGTAGCTCTTGTGTCCCAAGTCCACTCCAGACACTGGTCCATGCAGCAGCAGTTAAGGTGAAGGAAGGACAGAGATTCAACCTACAGTACTACACCACTTTGGTGATTCACTGCATTCATGCCAGCTACTGTATATGCATGGTTGTGTGTGTGTGAGGGAGTGTGAGTCATTACAGTACGTGTGTGTGGCTTACGTGTTTTCAGACTCCTCTGACTACATTGGAAACAGACAGAAAAGGTAAGACTGCAAAATGATAAATATAAAATCTCAGTTTATATGAAATAATATCAAATACTACATCTACTACTACTACTACTACTACTACTACTACTACTACTACTACTACTACTACTACTACTACTACTACTACTACTAATACATGGATAACCAAGCATGGATTTGTTTGTTGTGCATGTATACATTTTCACTTTGACATAAAGTACATTGTTCTAAAAATACTTAACAATTATGTTTATTCATATTTCAGTAACTGTAAATGTTTTGTCTACAGCATTACCGTAATATGTAGACTTGCAGTATGTAGTTAGAGTGAAACAACGAGTGTTCAGAATCTAATATGCCGTAGTCAGGCATAATCAGTATACTTAATCAAAGTGAGATTTTTAAAGTTTTTATTTTATATTTATTTGTTTAATATAAGAGTGATTTGTTAATGCATTGACATTAGCTAAATAAATAAAAATGAACTAAAACATACACAGTCACTATATACATAAAAACATAAAACACGAGAAATAAATTGCCAGTAAAAATAATAGTTTTATCGTCAGCAATAACATTCTATAAACTCAATATAATTTACATTTGATAAATTACTTGCAATTCAAACTGGCCCGGGTCCATTCACTCCATAATTTTAAACTCAAGTAGCATTGATTTAGATCATTTGAAACATAACATAATGTAATCCTGACAATCTCATGCACCTTATATTTCCATCTATGTAAAGTTGTGAGTGTTAGCCAGTTTTTGTTTTGAATAAAACTTTATAGACAGATATTATAGACAAATATCAAATAAAAATCCTCTAATCCTGAACCTATAAACAATATCGTGACTTTAATAATCTAATATATTGATAAGCAATTTGTTATTTTACTGCATCAGGGATATATTAAGTTATCCTTATTCTTTATTCTTTTAGTCTGTTTTTTCTACATAGAGCTGGAAAACAATTGTGCTATGAATATTTTTAGTTTTATATTTATGTAGTTTGGTCTTTTGAGCCACTACTTATACAAGATATTTGATCTATGGATGCTTTAAATCTTTACTTTATGATTTAAAGTACAATCCATCCAATTAGAGGTAGAATAATACATACACATTGTACATATACCTCTGTCTTTTTTTCCTTTTACACATGATCAAGATATGTATTTTTTAGCTTATTTGAACATATTTCTTTTTGTCTTATTAGAGATAATCAAGTTATGTATTTTTTCCTACAATTTGAACTCAACAAAATATTTATATTTTTTACAATTTGAGATGATCAAGCAATGAGCAGAAGTTTTTTCCTGTTCAAGCAGAGATGATTGAGTTGGGCCTTGCCGACGGCAGCCTGATCGATGAGCTGATGGAGTTGACGGCTCAGAGCCTCAGTCACCTGGAGATCCAGGAGCACTTCAACATCATCAAGGAGATTGGCCGGGGGAAATACGGCAAGGTGCTGCTGGTCACACACCGCTGCAGGGGTATGATCTCACTTTGACTTGATATTTCACGGTTTATAAAAGAGAATATTTTTAAAGTAATATGAATATAGCAAAAATGTCTCTTTTGCTACTCCCTATCACAGATTAATATAAAACAATAGTGATTCAATCTATAGCCACTTTTACATTTGATGTTCTAAACAACTGGTGTTGGGTAGAGCCATAGGATCCTTACAATATTCCTATAACCATGTGAGAATTATCATGAGAGAATGCTCAGAAAAGAAATAGAACACAAGCTATGAAGAGAGAAAGGATGTAAAGATTTTTAGAGCACGTAGAGCATGTAGAGATGGGAGATGGAAAGTGACTCTGCTGTTCTGACAAGACTGAGAACCTCAAATGTCATTCGACCATTGGGGGGCCAGAAGGGAAAACAGTCGAGAGTGTATGGAGCGTTGACCGGGCCGGCATAGGGAAGTGGCCAGTGCTGCCAGAATACAGAGGAATGTCTGAATGTTTTGAATTTGAAAACCAGGCAGCTAGGAACTCTCTTTTTAGAATGGGTCTGATTTGATAGATGTGGTGCATATGAATGCAAACATACAGGATCAGGTTGTGGCTGAAAAATGGCCTTTCCGAGACATTTGGTTGAGATTCCTGACAGTTTTAGCAGCAGTAACAAACTCATTACATATATAAATTACTTTTTTTAATTAAAGAAAAATAAATGTGAATGAAAAAAGTGATAATAATAGCCAAACTAAAGGATGTCTTATATGCAGGAACTCCCATGGCCTTGAAAGTGATGCCCAAAGCCTCAACAAAGCTGCAGGGCTTCCTGAGGGAGTACTGCATCTCCTTACACTTGTCCTGCCATCCCTGCATTGTGGGCCTCTTTGGCATTGCCTTTCAGTCTAATGAGCACTATGGCTTTGCCCAGGAACTTGTCATTGGGAGAGACCTGTTTGCTGTCATTCAGCCTAGGGTAAGTCTATTTGAGTATACTAATAATGCCAACCCTATGCACCTCGACATACCTAACTAAAACCTCCTCCCCTACCCTATTGTTCCAGGTTGGTATCCCAGAGTCGTCGGTGAAACGTTGTGTCCTTCAGATCGCCAGCGCTTTGGAGTTCATCCACAGTCACGGCCTGGTCCACCGCGACGTCAAGCCTGAGAACATCCTCCTGCTGGACAGCCACTGCTGCCGAGTCAAGCTGGCTGACTTCGGCCTGGCCCAGAAGAGGGGCACCATGATAAGTTTCATCACAGGAACCCTGCCGTACATGGCTCCAGAGCTTTGTGCTGTGTCCCTGCAAGAGGGCCAGAAAGAAGTGACCGCCCCTCCGCTCAGTGTGGAGCCAAGTCTGGACACCTGGGCCTTCGGCGTGGTCATCTTCTGTATCCTTACGGGCTACTTCCCCTGGGAGCGCTGCATGGACCCGGATGACTTCTACCAGGAGTTTGCCGACTGGTGCAGAAAGGAGGAGAAACCAAAGGCTGAGGAGGACTTCCCTCCTCTGTGGAGGAGGTTCACTCCAGACGCCATGGAGATGTTTAGTAAGCTCCTGGCTCTGGATGCAGGGAAGAGATTCACGGTGGGGGAGGTGAGAGTTTATGTGGAGAAGGACTGGCTAAAGACCACAGCAGGACAGCAGCAGACAGCAGAGAATGGAAAAGTCAGCACTGCCGAGCAGCACTGCCCAACTGCTGCCAGGATGAACCGTGGACATGAAGAGGAGCCTTAATACTTAATAACATAGCTACAGACTGCACTGTGCTTTAAACTAGGGCTCCCTAATGCCTTAACAACGTGTAAAGCTATACTATATGTGTATTATATAATATGTGTCTGGTATCTGATTTACAGTGACATGATGTATGGCGCTTACGTCATGCGGATGGGTAGCTGGATTATTCTGAGCATTGAAGTGTCTAAAAGGTCAAGGTTGCAATGTCAACAGAAGCTAAGAAGATGCTTGATTTGATAAAAGAGCTGGTGCTTGATTCATCACTTACAGTGGAACTACATTTAAATCAGAGCACTTAGTTTGTGAATGCTGCTTTCTTATTTTTGCCTTAGTCTTCATTTCTGTCAGTATCCTTAAAAGATACATGCCACTGAATGTAAGTTTCAGCCCCCATGAGGCTGTCCTGGGTACATCAAAAATGTATGCTACAGTATATTGTGTGTGTGTGTGTGTGTGTGAGCACACGTCTTTAATTTTAGGAATGCAACACTGTTCTTGAACCTAACATATGAGAGGACGAGGCAAGGTATGGACCCCATGCCTATCTGTTGTTTTTTTGTTTAATTATGAATAAAAAGGGTTCACAACATAGCTTGTCTAGTAGATACTGTACACAGCATTACAAATACAAAAGCGAGCCACTCTTTTTATTATGTGCAAAGATAATGAAACGTAACGATAAAGTGGGAAAGTCACCGGTAAACATCAGGGTCTGGTGTCAGCCCCTCAGAACAAAAGAGTGAGAGCTTCTCCCTAAACTCAACATTCTCGACTGACACAATCACACAGGGAGGAATCCACCAAAGAAGAGGAAGAGACACCAATGGTGCATTTGAAGTAAGGGGCACAACCAAAAGACATTCTGGGACATGTAGGGAATCGTTAACATTGAAGTAGATGATGCTGGTTGAGGGATAAAAATAAAAAGTAAATTACATTTACAACATTACAAAATAACTCCTTGAATGCATTGGATATCCCAGATTAGTGATATATAATAGTGTAAGAGTATCAGAGGGTAGATTTTTCCTTTAAGCAGCCAGTTCATATTACTCAGTCCTCATAAAGCAGCTAAACTGTCACGCTTTTGTTGCTCTGCTTTACATTTACATTAAAAGGTTCCTTATTGAGTTCAGTGAGAAAATTAGCACAGTAAATTAGCACTGATTTCTCAAATGAGAAAAGAAATATGTAAAGCAATTAAAGCCAGAGTTGACCCAATATTTCCTCCGTGAAACTGGAGTTGCTAAATGAGATATTACCCATTTCTGAACTGTATGTTCCTGACTGAATGTTCTTTTTTTCTTTGAACCTTTTATCTATTTTTGGCTGAACTGCGACAGCAAGTAGCCCGTCAAACACAAATGTCTGTGGTGGACTTTCGCACACGAGATGAAATGCATTCAAGTGCGCCTAGGAAATTTGGGCATTTGGCGATGTCATGGTTTGTTGAAGGTACCATTCAGGCTAAGAAATTCCAGTGTTTGGCTGCAGGTTACACCATTGGTCATTCAACCTTCACCGTGTGCCTAGGAAATTTCTGTAGGACTTTCACCATAATACATTGTGATGCATTCAAGTGCACCTAGGAAACCAGCCTCCCATGCGCCAAGAGGAATGACGCAGAGCGCACACGATCCAGCCACATACTATGTTTTGACCTAGTCTTTTTTTAAACATTGTTCTTCGTTAGAAGATCCATGATGACCTTAAATTTTTCCTTGTCACCAGCCAAACTCACTCCAGTCAGCAAACCAATTCATCTTTGCCAAAACTTTTGAAAAATGTACAAAGCTACAAATGTTATATCACATTTAAAAAATAGGACTATTCCTTCACAGGTAATGTGCATAGTGTGTATTGCACTTTGACGGACTACTGACTCATGTAAATACTTATGCATATTCCCCCCACAGAGCATTCGTTTTTTTAAACCAGTGTCATTGTTTATGAGGTTGTAAGCAGAGTCATGATGTTGGAGTGTGCCTACGGAAAGGAACAAATAAACATCATCCATCCACTCTGTGCGGCTTTTTTCATCCACTCTCATAGGCACATATAGCGAGGCTCGCTACCACCGGGGCCATGACAGACAGAGACAAGGCAAGAGAGGAGAGTCAAATAGCCCAGCAGGCCACTTTATTCACATCACAGTCACTATAACCTCGTCTTGCTCTCAGCAGGCGCATCGCCCCTCTGTCCTGGCAGGTTAGCCGTGGAGCACCAAAAATAATAATAATAATACATCAGATTTATATAGCGCTTTTCCTAATGCTCAAAGATGCTTTACAGCACAAGACAAAACAACTTTAATAGAGAAAAATAAATAAAAGGTGAGAGAGAAAGAACTTCATGGGTTGAAAGCAAGGTGAGTTTTGAGGGCTTTTTTAAAGGATAATTGATTGTCTGCCTGACGGATATGGCTGCCAGTCCATCAGGCTTTCAGGAGCATGCCAGCTCCAACCCCGACTGGCCAGCTCTTGCAGGTTACACCTGCATCCTCCAGGAACAGGGATGGTCAACTCTGCTGGTCTCTGCTCTCCGCTCCACAGTCCAACACCAGACCAACACCAACACCAGACCTCCTGTCTCCTGTTCAGACTCAGTCACTCTTAACACCCAGTCACTCACACATGCACACACACAGGTTAAAAGGGATTCGGCTGCAATCAGCCTCAATAGGAAGCAGATACACACTCAACTCTCTGTATCCAGCCTACAGTATGCCTCACCCACCCCACCCCTCCAGTCTGCCACAATCACGCTACCTTCTTTGAAGCTACATCCATAAACAAAGTGAGATCTCTCCCTCTCTCGTTATCCATCCTCTCACCTACGTCATTGACCTCCTTCGACCCCTTTACATTGAATAATCTCTTGGCATCTGTTGCAGCTGGTCTGCCATTGATGGACGTCCTGCTTTTGTTCGGGTAAGCGGTTGCACAAGTGCTTTCAGAATGCTACACGTCAGCCTCCGGGCAGGGCAGAGCCAAACTTGGCCCGGGGCCTGAACTTGTTTGCCCCCTCATGCTTTGCAGCATATTTAGGGTATTACACTAAGTAGGGTCACCTTTCAGCTGACCCTATGGGACCAACTATGGGTCCATGCCTGTCATACACTAATATTTGTAAGGTAAACCCGTCAGCAAACCCCCTAATCCGAGTGGCTTTTCGAATGTCTTTTGTATACAACAAGGCATAACAACCTGTGCATCAATCTTGTGAATATGTGAATATTTAAAAAGTGAACATTTAAAAATTGGCTCCTTTTTGCATATGCCCAGCTGAATAAAAGGCCTATTATCCACTTTGCTGCCTTGCTAAACAACAAATTACATATAATGGTGCTGCTCTTCGTGGGAAACGGTTCATTATGATTTAATTTCCAGGAAACTGCATCAACATCTGAATCTACGTGACCATCACAGGATCCAGCGATAAAGATCCTCCTTTCCTCTGTGCTATACAGATAAGAAACCAGCACTGACATGGACTTCCTCCTATATCTGATCTACTTAAGGTCGTCAAGTGCTATATTTGTAAATTATCACATGCATATGTTATAACGACACTTGTGCATTTGGTACTAACTAAATCACAAGCTTCCGTAACACTGAGTTCACTTACAGATTGTCATGAGTAAAAAGAAGTATTCACTTTTTTAATATTATTTCTCAGTTATTTTATTTCTCAAGTGTTAAATACTGTTCATGGACTTTGGAGGTAATGGGAGATGAACTTCATATGATTTGTTGCCGCCATGTGTGGAGCTCACGCTGAATCAAAAGGCTGCTTAAGCTTTCATGTGTTTCCCATTGGGCTTACATCATCCAGCCTGTAGTGTCATCTCTCATTCACACACACACACACACACACACACACACACACAGACACACACACACACAGAGCCTTAGATGAAGGGCTTTCTAGATGGCACCATACACATGGGAGCACTATTAATAATAATTGCTTGTCTGTTATGGAAAATCACCACAACTGGGGCCATTCCCACAGCCGAGGGCTCATCTCTCTATAACATCCATAACAGGCCAGCGGAAGGTGGCAAAAAAACTTCAGCGTTACAGACTTTAAGATCCACCAAGTGTTTGAACAAATAAGGCCCATGATATCCACAGCGAATGGCGTTCACAGTGGAGTGAGGTCAGAGCGTTTGGGATGCATGTTTGAAACAGGAGGTTATGAACATTTAGTCAAAGGTGTCTGGCAATGGGCCCATTTCAAGACAAGCTGGTCCTCACACACCCAAGATATTGAAAGTGACATTCAAAAGGTGTAGCAAAGATGCTGCACTTCACCTGGAGTGATCTGCCGATTGTTGACATCTACAGTATGAGTCTATAGATCAGCAGGTCTGTCAGAGGCTCCTCCTTTACATCTGGAATCAACATGCGTGTTGTATCAAGATTGTGTCTAGATGTAGTGTAACTTACTTCTACGCCCAAAATTAAAATGCATCTCCATTCAGGCAGCCGTTCACATACCAATATACTGAAAAAAAACTGACAGTGAACGCCTCGCCCCTCCCCTCCCAGCGGGAATATCCTGGTAATCCGTTTTTTAGAAGGATGTTATCTCTGATATCTCAGCTGCCTGACACCTGTTTGATTTGCGTTAGTTTGCTGGTTCTATCCCATTTTAAAAACAAATAACTTCTCTTCCCGTCTTTTTTTATATATTTTTTCAGTTGGGTTATAATTTCAAACAAATAATAGGTTTTACACACTTCAAGGTCCCCCTGGCCCTGCTGAGCCCCACACGGCCCTGTTGAGGAGCCTAAAAGCCAGAACTAAAATGTTCACTTATCGTTATTTCTACCCTGTGTCTATTTCAGCGTCAACCCTCCAGCAGACTTAATCCGACATCCTGATCCCTCAGCAAGGCCCCTGACAGAGCAGGCTTGGTGTGATGTTTACATATTATACGAGGGCCGCCACTTACAAATTAGTCCCTTTGGGTATATCCTTGTTTCTGCGATCTCAGTGGCCCTTGGATAACTCCTGGCAAAACATGTGAGGCTCTAGCATGTCTGTCAGCCCCTTACTGACGGCCTTACTCATGTTAACATTGGTTCGTGAGCAGCTGCTCTCATATGTCTAGGTCTAGGCCATTGGGGGGAAATGTTTAAGTGATTATAAGGAATGTTAAAGTGCATGGACATGAAATTGTATTCTAAATGTTTTGAGCAGAGCTGTATTTGGATTTTGAATGTTTGATTTCTCCACGTCTTGTGATGGAAATGGCTCCTTGTGCTGTGTATCAAACTATAGATAACAAAAACATACAGTTTGATACGCAACATCAGAGCAACTTCCGAATTCCGGGAGTCTCTCAGGAGGATCTGCTCTCCAGCCTGGCATTATCAAATCCAGAGTACGCGATTAAACCTGTTAGCATGTGTTAACTTACAGGAAACACAAAGTCTGGGTCCAGACACAAACACACGTTTAACTCATCTTGAATGTGTTCATTTCAAATGTTTCTTCAAGGCGTGATCTTGTTCTTAGCACCACAGACGAATGCAGTTACAATAACAGTTCATGTGAATCAGACTGAACTGTGATTCAACAGCAAGATATATGGCACATTTACTAACACCAACAATGATTACTGAAACTAACACGTTAGCTTTGAGATTAATTAATCAATTAATTAATATGTTGTTTTAAGAAAGTTTGTAATTAGAGCTATATGGAAATGTATGTATCCTAATGGCCTGTTTAGTATATACTGTACCTATTATAATGTATAATTTACTGTTTTGTTGACCTTCTATTGGTGTGTGAACCAAACGGCCAAATGTAAAAAAGGAACAATATCATCTAATAACATGGAGGAAATCATTGAAATATAAAACAAGACAGCTGTAAGCTACTTTAATAAGTTTCAGTCTGTTACATAAAATGTGAATATGGCACTAAAATCTCAACCATTTCAATTTTGTTATCAAATTCTTATAAAACACCACAAATGAAAACACATTATACAAAGGAATAGTTAAATTGAAGTAAAAATACATATGAAATCAAAGCATGTGCTAATATGATTATCTGAAGCTGCAATGCACAGAAACCAGTTCACTCATTTAGCATGTTGCATGAAATTTTCCTCCTTTTATTTATTTTTTTTTGCTGTTTTTTTTTTAACGGAGGGAATTTTAAAACCAGCCAGGTAATTGTACACAAAAACACGGTTTGAGGCATGCGACCCACACCTGCACACCAATCCCAAATGACTTGAACATTTTTTACCATCTACCAGACAGTATTTCTGGACCTGAAACTGAATCTGTTTCATAAAATATCAACCTAACGATATACAAGTGATTTATTATCAAATTCTTGTAAAATACCGAAAAAAATGTAGAAAACAAAAATCAAGTCATTGTAATTTTATGCGATAGCAGAATAAAAAGTGTGGCAATGGCAATAAGCCCGAGCACATTTCAACATAAAATCTATAAAATTGACTCTTAACTCAAAATTTCATGTATGAAAAAGAAATTACAATTTTTTTCTTTACACATCTAAATAAAAGAAAATACATTTTACCAAGTGGATTGATGACAGGCAACAATCTTCTGAGACATTGAATAGAAAACAATAACAGATAATGCCAAATCCAGGCTCAGTGGACGTTATATACATTATATGAGTAATTACTGTGTTATACAGTATACAGTATATGAGTAATGACTGTGTTATACAGTATACAGTAAATGAGTAATTACTGTGTTATGCTCAACTCTGATGTATTTCTCTTATGTACAATAAATGTATAAGATCCTGAAACATGTAGAATATTCGAGACATGTCATTTTTCTACTTTTGAATCTGATCAGAAGTTTTCCTTAACTTAGATTAAACATTATACAGAAGTTTTAGCAAATGCTGTCCTGTATTGTGGATTGCTAAAAAATATCTACCAATTAAGCATCCTATCATATGTCTAGTAAATTGTTAAAAAAATGTTTTGTTGGTTGCTGGTTCAATAACTGAGACCTAGGCCCATAGCCTGATCGATTACTGATAGAAATCATTTAAATTATACTGGGTGACTGTTTTCTTTTTTTACCAGCGTCAAAATTAACTGGGGTTTACAGTTGGGGTTTCGCATTTGGGATCATTCAGTTGATTCCACTGTGGAGAAAGGGATGGGATCTCAAATCGGTGCTCAACCCAGGTTTGGCTCACCCTTCTGGGTCAGGCTCCAGGTAGTCACCGGCCCCCTGCAGCCCTCCTGGACCTGCCTCCTGGTTGGTTCTAGGTTGTATTTGGGGGGCGGTGTGGACTTCAACTTGAGCCTCAGTCGTCATCACGTCATCATAGTACTCATGTGGGTCGTTCACCTCGTAGGTCACGGCATCTGTTCAGTAAAGAAAAGAAGAGACAATATGTATGTGTATGTATCTACAAGTGGATCATTTGTTTCTGTAACCAGAAACATCACTTCCTGTCAACCTTCAAATCAAAGTATATTATAAGGGGGTTTTATAACTTGTTGATGTGCAGGATTAAAGTGGTTCAAAACTTTCCTGCACCTAGAGCAGTGACATGTTTATTAATGCTGTCGGCCACCGGGTCGTTGGAGATGGCGGCCTGTCCTTCGCTGGTCAGGGGCTGCGCTGCAACCACTTTCTCATCAATATCATCATAAGAAAAAGCGGAGGCCCTCCTCGCATCGCTCATAACTGCAGTCTCGGATCTGGCTTCTGCATGGAAAACAGCAACAAAACAGTGCAGCAGCTAGAACAACTCAGCCAGTTGTCACCAATAATTGCATAGTGTCTCACAAATAGATTTTTTTTAAATCACATAGTCATTTCCATAACATGAAAATCCCACTAGTATAGCCATAAATTATATTTTTGCCACATATCAAACCTTTCCATGGTTGCATTGAGATTTGATATATGAAATAGCTTTTATAGGAAGATATTATGCTTTTTATTAGAGATGTCTAATCAAATCTTTTAACACTCCACAAAACACATCAACACAAACAGCAACAGCACAATGCCACACCATATATCCTGTTGAGGATGCATTCACTCTCAACACTTGACTGTTTAAATGTGTCACTGTGCTTTTGGATAAAGGCTTGTCTTACACAGTCTGCTGAAGACTTTATTTTTGTCTGTCAAAAAGAGAGATGATGCTCACCCATGAAAATGAGGTCCTTTATTTGACTTGTATGGCTCCCAACATCCTCATAGTCACCGCTTTCAAACTCTTTCCTTGTTGGTCTTGCTAAAAAAAAAAGCATTAGAAATTTACTGCTACACATATCAATTTCACTTTAGGCCACATGGTAGAGCATAAAACTAATCCAGGCAGGGGTGGATTTATACTACAGGCACCGATATACAACCAATGTAACTATGCACACGCACACACACACACACACACACACACACACACACACACACACACATTATGACACCGGCAAGGCCTTGATATACACACACAAGACAGTATAAACATTGCATTGCCAGTCATTTTAGTTTTACTTTTCAACAAAAGGTTGAACAAATATAATTAAGTTGAAAACTAGCGAAGACATTATAGAGTCTCTGAAGTGTGCACACATATTGTCACAGTGCAGAAAGACTGGCCTCTTGTGGGTAAAAGGTGCCATTACTCCATTTGTGTCATAGACTATTTAATTTTCTATTGAAATATTAAACTTCAATCTGAAGTGTAATTCAATTAGTCTTTCAATTATCAGTTGTTGCCATGGAAATTACTGACTGCAAAAAGTTGGACTATACAGAGATTTTATTATTATTATTAATAATAATAATAATAATAATAATAATAATAATAATAATTCATTAATACTATAATTAATAGCCCACACTCTATTCACTCGGTCAAACATAATTTGCAATACGTTATTTTGAATCTGTACATTGAGAAAGAGACTGTAATCAAGTAGTATACTCACATTTGACATTTTTAAGGATGCATCCTCGCAAAATGAGAAAGAGCACAATCACCACAATCAGACACAAGCCTCCCAGGGAAACATTTAGTACCAGTGAGGATGATTGGACTACAGGCTCCTGCGTGATCACATAATCTGAAATCACACACAGTTGTTTTGCTTTCAGTCGCTTGCTCAGGGAATCAGATGGGCAGCAGATTGAATGGTCAACCAAGTCAGAGACTCATTTGATGTTAAAAACAAGTTCAGTTTACATCATTTCATAAAAAGCAAAACTAGAATTGGTTTGAATGGAATCAATATTTTGAGAACCATCCTGTCTGATGTGTAAAGGGTAAATCCTGTTGGTTACCTTCACAGTAGATCTCAGCAGGTTTGAGGTTGGGACAGCTTTGTTTGCGGACACAGTCACTGATGTACAAGTGCTCACTGGTGCAATTCAGCAATGTTTCCAGCTTGGCCTCCTTAAATCAAATTCAACCTTGTCTTTACTCAATCATACAAAAGAACAAAAGAGAGGTTTGTTCTGCAGCAAAAAAACATGAGCTCTAGCAACATAATATACAGACCAAAAGATTACAGAGACATTTTGCAGGAGAGGACAGAAAGCTTGTGAGTGGAACTTCAACACAAAGCAAAAAGCGGTACACAAGGGTTTACCTTTTTTAAGTCGTAGAGCTCTGTGTGATGTATGACCGGACCGCAATTCATCGCCTTACACAGAAGGTTCATAACATGCCTTGAGTTGTCAATTGGACACACATATTCCCATCGACCTCGATAGTTTACTTCAATCAGGCCTCCGCAGGTCTTGGTGGTTCTCATGTCGAAGGCGTCTGTACAAAATTTTAAATTAAATAAAAAACACAATTATTTCTTTATTTCTTGCATATGCATTCACTTCATTGCATTTCATTCGCATATTAGAAATATTGAGTGTTATTTTGAAACTCAGCTGATTACCCAACACTTAAACCAGGAGTAAATACTTAAGAAAAAACAACTAAAAGCTAAAAAGTAAAAGCAAAATACTGCAGTAGCATTACTGTAAAAGTGTAGTAAAGTACATTAACTAGAGTAGAGGTAAGGGTTTTTTCAAACTCTACTGTACCAGCCCTCTAAATGTGATCGCTCTAAGAAATGAATCTTACTGCATTCATTGAAAAAGCAGCAGCATAAACATTTTGGGCTGCAAGCATTCAGCAATGTGAATCAGTGTAGTACGATTCTTATTTGAATGTGATCCTCATAATGTTACCGTGGATTTTGTTTTTCATTCATTGTTATTAATGGAAAATGATATTGCTTTATGCAGGGGGTGGATTAGGGATTAGGTCCTACCACTCACTTGCGCAATAAACAGACACCAATCCTGCTTTACACTTCCCCTGGGCTGTCTTGCACTGGCCAAGTGTGCCCTCGGTGCCCGTGCAGCTGACGTGGGTCACAGACGACCCGGCCGGTTTACTGACTTCATAATGGAGGGCATTGCTGCACTTCAGCTCGTGACAGACCATGTGTGACAGAACAGTTGATAGTTCCGTCTTCCAGGGGTCACCGCACACTCCAACACCGTTGATCTTCAGCTCACCAGAACAGTTATTTGATAGGCTGACAGTGGGTGCTAGAAAAGGAAAACGAAAAGAAAACAATGAATCAAAGAAAAATCAAATAAATCGGATTTTGAATCGTCCGTGATCCCGATCTGCTAAATATGGAATCACTGTCTCATCTGGGTCACACAGAGCTGTGTTTATTTCTTGTACTGATGAAACTAAAGTGGTTTCAGATATGTTACTGGGGCCACTAGATCAGATGAGGTCTGAGTAAATTACATTTGACTCCGTAGCACATGGTTTGCAGGAATTTGAAATGGTATGGCTTTCAATTTGTTCCACAGTATAGAGCTTTCAGGTGACGCCATCTTGGAGGTATTCAATTCTTGGCCGACAGTGGCTGTGAACAGCTAATTGTGTGTTTTTTTGTTTGTTTTTTCAACAGAATTTATTTAACGGTTAAATTTTATGTTGTAGTCAATAATAATTAATTAATTAATAATTTCATCTGCTGGATTTTGTGTTTAGAATGTTGGTGAGTTAGCTAGCTAATGTCTGGTCAGATAACCATCCATGTCTTACTGCAAACACTGGTTTGTGCACCAGTTCATGTAAAGCAGTATCCATCATTTGCGTACAGCCAATTCTCTGATGTTCCTCCATGACGGCACCACACCTGGTTCGTGAAAGACATGTTACACAACAGCAGAGCCTCTATGGAGTCAGTTGTCACCATCTTACCGTTACAGGAGACACTGAGTGGCTGATTCACTGACGGTGGATTTTCAGGTTTTTCACAGTTCCAGATGTTGGCTGCGCCTGGATCTGTACAATTGAAGGTGTTGTTCCACCACAAAGAGCTGTCGGAGATCTCTTCCGGCAACTTGTAGTTGCCACAGATCAGATGCTTGCAAAGCATCTTGCGCTCTTTCTCTGTCCAGCCTTCACCGGAAACAGCTCTGATGTGTCCCTCACTTTCAACAAACACGTCTCCCGCACAGACCTCCTCTGTTTGGTTTGGGTTCTTCTTCAGTCCCATCCTCCGCCATTCTAAGACAAGAAGCAACAGGGATAGTAAGATTATATGATTTTTTTTGTGTTCCTCCCCCATTGCTTTCCTCCACCACAAGAGGATTATGTGACAGTAGTATTGGATTGGACATTGCCTAACCCTTTCTTATGATGAACATAAAAATGGCCAAACAGCTTTGCTTAAAGTTATGGTTGAATTTAGAGCAGTGAAAGAGTGTAGCAATCGTGCAGTGAAAGCAAAAATTTTGAGAGTGAACTTTTTAGGACCGTATCGAAACACGTACCAGAGCAGTTGAGACCACCGAGCTGGCAATCTATGTTCTGGGTAGTAATATTACATGCTGCTAATGAGGCCTTGTTTTCAGCACATTGTAGCGTTGAGACAAAAAGCTTAGTGTTTTCTGGATTGGGTCCGAAGAAGTCGAGTACTTCGACAGCCTTGCCACAGCGCAGATCTCCACAGATGGCGTTTTGGACATTTTTGTCTTTCAGAGCATTTTTACACACTGGCAACGTCTGACCTTGATAGATCATCTCCAGATTTCCAGAACAGTGGTCTCCTGAAACCTTGAACTTGGCCTTGACGCTTCCTGCATCAAAGCAATGACACTCAGAGTTAAAACTTAGTACATATTGTACATACATACACCTGCCGAATTACATACATGTCATAAGTGTTGATATTATTGTGTGATACAAATTATATCAGTGGTGATCTTAATTACAAAAATAAGGTTTGACCAATAAATTGTTACAGTATATATTGCTAATGTTTAATTTCATTAGTCCTATTAGTATTATATTATTAGTAGTGTTATTAGTATAATCATTTAATTATTATTGGTTTCAATGGATTGTTTTAGTGTCATATGGTCTAAACAAAATAGTTAATATCTGTAACAAATATCAAAAACATCAGTATCAGCCTTCAATACACCATATTGGTCAAACCAAGACAATTCATAATGTCAAGCTGATATAAACGATTTAGCCTAACAATGCAGCAAACATTTCTAGATGTTTTGCTTAAACTATGAATGTTTCTGAAAGGATCGGTAACCTGAGCAAACAACACGGGCTGGGGATTTGTCACAGTACTTCTCTCCGACCCCCAGGAGGACAATGTTGCTTTCAGACAGGTTGGTGGTCAGCTGCGTAGTGTGCAAACTCTTGATGGAGACGCGTGATTCTTCCAGGTTTGACGATAAGACGGGGAAGATGGCGTGCCCACAGCCCAGGTTTTCACACAGCATATGGGACTTCTTGTCTGTCCAGGCCTGTGAACACACACCTCTGCGAGTCCCTTGCACATACACTTCCACCTGCCCCCAACACGGGCGTGTCAGGTTCACAGTGGTTTCATCTGTTGAGTACATCAAACACCAAATAGCACAAGGGATCAGGAATGTGGTCGCAGATTGTTATCAGAAGATTGCAGGTTTCATAGTAAAATAAAAGGAGAAACAAGTGAAACAGATGAATGATGCCGGCAGTTAGTGACAAGATGCACCATCTTTCCGAGTTTCATTAATGTTTTACACACCAAAACACATTTATCATTCATCATCCCTCTGAGCTTTGTCAAAATCAGACCGGTGGTGTCTGAGATATAACCTGAGCTATGTGATGAACGGATGGATCCCGTGGGGGAAAACAGAGCTATAATGATTTTTTTTAAACTTACTATAAGAAGTAAGTATAAAACAATCATTCAAAAATTGCTATTGTTTTACATTACCTGAACATGTCACAACAGCATTAGTGGCATTCCACACTGCCTTTCCACTGGTCCACTGCTCCTCTGGGCAGTCGACGAGAGACGAATCTGTGGATGAGCACTTGTGAAGTTTTGGCCAAACGTCTTTTCCCATGGTAACATTATGATCAATGGTGGAAACATTCTTGACGTCCCCACAATGCATCTGTTGACACACCACTCTGGCAGCCTCCCGGGTCCATGTCTCATTGGATCCTGAAAGCCAGTAGTCCTTCCCAGCATGCTCGATGCCCACACGGCCAGAACAAGACTGACCGTTTTTGCCCTTCAGAAACACCACCTTGTGATCTAATG
>CABFOS010006095.1:1187-12807 GCA_900660315.1 Diretmoides pauciradiatus | reverse complement strand
GCTCTGCACCCCAGGGCCTGCTGGGTCCTCTAGCTCCGCCCCCCAGGGCCTGCTGGGTCCTCTAGCTCCGCCCCCCAGGGCCTGCTGAGTCCTCTAGCTCCACCCCCCAGGGCCTGCTGGGTCCTCTAGCTCCGCCCCCAGGACCTGCTGGGTCCTCTAGCTCCGCCCCCCAGGGCCTGCTGAGTCCTCTAGCTCCGCCCCCCAGGGCCTGCTGGGTCCTCTAGCTCCGCCCCCCAGGGCCTGCTGGGTCCTCTAACTCCACCCCCCAGGGCCTGCTGGGTCCTCTAGCTCCGCACCCCAGGGCCACTTCCGCGTCTCTTTCGGCTGGTTTATTTGCACACGATCCCTCCGTCTGCAGCCTTTTATGGTGTTGAACAGGACATTTACCTATGCAAATCAGCCTCAACAGGCACGCACGCATCCAATTTACGAATGTTTGGGATTCATCATGGATACGCCTGTTCTCCGAACAAATCGAGGCTTCCCGCATGTTTCGTGAATCCCGGGGTGATGTTTTAGTACGCACATATATTTTTAGTACGTACAAACGAATTTCACGAAAACCTTTGTGAATGAGGCCCATTGTTTGCGGTGGTGGAGCCACTACAAAAAGTGGAACAAGAAAAGTTGGCTGGAAATGTTGGCTTCTCTTTCTCTGCCATCGTTGTGCCGTGAGCTCGCTATTCGCGAGCTTTACCAATAGCTGCCATGCCGAACCAATGCGGAAGACGTCGGTCACGCGCATTTAGTGCACGGGCTGAGTTCGTGCAAGCAGGCAGGGAGGTAGTTAGACAGACAGGTAGTCCGTCCAATCACGTGATGGTACGTAGACAGGCAGGAGGTTCGTCCAAACATTGCATTCGGGCCGAATGCAATGGTTGGACGTAGTTTTTCGGGTCCTACGCCCGCTAGAGACATCGGATTTTTTTCATTTTAGTGTCAGATGTCTTAGATTATTGATCACTATCGGGATAACCAGAAAAAATCATCAAATATAACAAAAAGTGTATCTGGACAAAATTACATACCCTGCCTTTAATTTACAAGTAACTTAGCTGAAAACTTTAGCCAAAATAGGAGATATTCGTGCCTTCTTATGTTTGTGGCGAAGAACTTTTTGTGTGACTTTTATTTGTTGGAGCTGATCTTCATCTGCTGCCGTCAGTAAATTTTTTCCTGACATTAATTCCAGACGAACGCCGGTAAGTGACAATCTTGTTATATCTCTGTTGTTTTACCGTCACCTAAGCGGTCATATTCATAACATATTTTCTAATCGGTGGTTGATTAATGTATATTTTTGTGGGTCGGAGGTGTGGACTGACTCTCATAACAGGTCGGGTGGATACATATTTCTCTTCAGAATATATTTTAATGGCATATGCGATCAAAACTGTCGCACTGTACAGCCCCGAATGGACTTATTTCATGTTTTATGTGGAATTAATGCAAGACCCCATGGTCCACTACTGACTATCACCATGTTGGTAATGGTTAGTTAGTGTTGATTTGCTATGAAAACTTTCTTACAACGTTCAATAGGAAGATTAGTTTAGAGAAACCTCACGGTTCCCTTGAGCAACATGAAGCAAAGTGGCAGGAGTGTGGCAGTTCTTACCTGCCTGGCTTGTTTAGGACTTGATGGATATGAGTCAGTAATGTGTTTTAAATTCAGTACTCTTAAGCTGCCAGAAAAGCCGGGAAGCCTATTGATATTCATTTATTTGCATTATTTATTTGATATCCGATCAGTTGTTTTGTAAACGGCAGCCATTCTCGCAGGAGTCACTAAATGTCACATAAAGTGTACAAAACTAGTAAGTACCGTGCAGGCAAATACAGTAGATCAATGTATACTACACAAGAATGAATAAGGAATGAACACAACAATGCTATTATAATAGCAATACTACTGATACTTATACTAGCAATAGCATAAGCACATAATAATATGAGTAATACAAATATAATACTACTACTACTAATAATAATCATAATATGCTCAAGGATACCAACTTCAACATTTGTTGGCCATCATTCATTGCCATAATTTCCCCAAACTACACTCACTGATGGGTTTGAAACAGTTTGCTAACAGCCATCTCCATTGCTGAAGGAGTAAAGCCATAATAAATAATGTGCCACAGTAATGGCGACTTTGCTTTGTTCACAGCAGATGTTCAATCCTCAAACGGTCCCCTGATTGTTCCACATCCCCAATCCACCCCCCGCCCCGCTTCACCGGAGGCCACGATCCGCAGCCGTGAAACCCACAAATACTTTCAACTAAGTAAACACCAGATGACTGTCAACCTGATTGACTCTGAAGGTTGTTTGCTCTTTGATGGGAATATTTGATTCAGTGTGACATTTAGTGATTTGCAGCATATTGTTATTGTTGTCACCCGTTCTTTGGGATGGGACTCGAAAGACACTGAACACTGAATTGTGAAAAAAAAGGATTATGTATACGAGCATGAATATAAATCACTTCTAGACTGTCTGCTATTGTATAAATCATAGTGCGGTGGTAATGTTACTGCACATTTAAACACCCTCTTTGATTTCTATACTTCAAAATACTGTTGCAATCACAGAGCGGTTCTGTGTCAGGACCATGCAAAACACCTTGGATCCTACGTGCAGCCAGGTCTTATCCGTGCAGCTCCAATGGTGTGTAATTGGGATCTTCAAAAGGGACCCACTGGGAGCTCCGGACATAAAGAAGCACACATTCTGTAGTTGCCCAGAGGTGGAGGGTGGCAGATCCCTTGATCAAACCATCTTTTAACCTCAAAAAGGGGTTATAAAGGGTGACCACAGGGGTGTGTCCACGCTGAGCTCTTGACCGCTGTCTTTGGAAGGCGGTTGTTATGGGATACAGGCCAAAGGAGAGTGCAATCTGCTCAAAAGGCACATCTCACACACTTTGCCTTGGTGATGACCTGATTTAAAGGCTGCCCTCCATTGTGTTTCAACCTGGTTGTGTGCGTGTTTTCCTTAACCCAATTTAGCCTCACAATGTAAGACACAGGGAGGCTAATGACTAGCCTGCAGGCAAAATGCTGCAGCCTCTACTGTAAAAGGCACAAACATGCAATTATTTGGATCGCGAATGCTTTTGTCTCAAAATGTTGGCTTGTTCTCTACATGAAAGAAAGAACGCTAAATTGTGCACTGAAAACATGAAAACCATATAAAACAAAACTTAGTCTTAAAATTTTTAAATGTTAAATGATTATAGCAAACGGACTGGTTATGGTGAAAAATGTTTCATTGTTTCATTGTTATAAGATGATAAAGATTGAGCCCACACAGAAGCGATCAATGGCATAAGCAATATAGGCAGCCGGTGAGGGAGCAACATTAGGACACATAACAGCCTTTATCCCTCTAGCACGACCTGCAGCCACGTACAGAAATGTTTTTTCATAGGCAGGTGAAGGCAAAAATGGATGTGCTATGTTCAGTCAAGCTCAGAAGACAGCATGGCATGCCAGCGAAAACAGTGGGTTATGCAAGCAAACGCAAAGTGGACAGCTCAAACAGTCTTTATTCAATCACAGGCACACACAGCCCATCCGCACACGTGGGCGGCACCCACACCCATGCACACATTATGCGGCCGTGAAATGTCTCTTCCGCTTTTAACCCATCCTTTGTCTGTCCTTGCTCCGGGGGGGGGGAGGCCAGGAGCAGTGGGCAGCTGCAGGCAGCGCCCAGGGACCATCCTCTTCCTTCTCGCTGGTCGGGCGATGATCTTCTGCGTGTTTTTAGTGGGGGTACTTAATTTTGGAAGGAAGGAGGAGGAAACCCCATGCGAACATGGGGAGAACATGCAAACTCCACACAGAAAGGCCCTTTTTACGGGATGTCCTCCTGCTTGATCATTTTAGTTAACATTCATGCAATATCCCAGAAGAACGAAAAGCAGTATCAGAAAGTATGGAGTAGTATGTGTAGGATGGAACACTGTATGACTTTCAGTGTCATTGGTTAATTGGTTAATAAGTGCCTTTCTAGAAGTGAATAGTATCATCCAGCCACACAGGGCTTTGTATGGTGAGCCATTCATAAAAAACAACATTGTGCTGCCCTGTAGCCTACCTCACGTCTCTACTGTCTTCCCCTTAATCCAGTAATTATGCTGCATGTTCACAAGAAAGGTTAGTTTTAAGTACTCTCAATTTTGAACAGATTACAAAGCATCTTGTCCCCCTCAAATATCTCCCATTTGTCCCTGTATATTGCTGATTGTTTGACTGCTGGAACTGACTGAACCGTATTGTGGATTTTCTTTGTCAATATATTGAATTCCCCTAAATCCCAGTTTCCTACCATCTTTCTATTGGTTCTATATTTCACCTCTTAGTTTATTAGTCTGTATTGATTTTCCCCTATAGGCCCCAGGCAGTATTGCAATTTCAGTCGGGCATTACGTTGACAGCCTGAGGGGGCTTAAAACGTTTCAGACACCATACATACGTGCATCCTCTGTAAACTGATCATTCTACCACTAAACTACAAAGAACTGTTCCCTGCCTCCATGTCTACTCCTTAAAGGGTAACTTCGGTATTTTTCAACCTGGACCCTATTTTCCCATTGCTGTGTGTCTACGTGACTGATGGGAACAAGAATTTTTGAAATTGGTCCAGTATTGAGCGAGCGCTTAGTCACTAATCCGGCTGCAATGTAACCCTTCGGGGCAAGTTTGAACCTAAATGTACAGTATATCCTCTAGGGGTCGACCGATTAATCGTTTGGCCGATTAATCGGCACTGATAGGACGTTTTACAAACTATCGTTATCGGTGGAACTTGGACATTCGCTTTCTCTCTCTCTCTCTCTGTCTGCGTGTGTGTTGCTGCAGCAACACACACGCAGACACACACACACACAGAGACACTGCTTGACAATGGTGGAGAGAACGAAACGGTCAAAAGTTTGGTTATACTTCACAAAAGTCGATGCTGACAATGCTCGTTTCCACAAGTGCAACGACAAGTCTTTTGCGTGTAAGGGCAGAAACACGAGCAACCTGTCAAAACATTTAGCGAAAGTGCATCAAATGCAGGCGGAGAAAAGTAAAAGCCCCGAGCGAGTGTTCACTGAGGTCGGGATCCTATATGACAAGCGGAGGAGTCTTTCTGGAGAGAATGCAGACTGTTTCCTCCATTATAATATCAGACTGCTCAACTGGAATTACTGACTTTGAGGGGGAAAATAGCTCAAAAAATTAAAATAGGGTTGATCCAGTCTGTTGTCATTGTGTTACATCCACTTGTAGCACAACTAGCTACAGTTTCAGCTCTAAACAAAGACAAAAACAAACAAAGGTGTAGCTGCAAGAGGTCTCACTCCTCGCGAAATTTCAGAACGAGACTTCTTGAGAAGTCTTGCACAAGGAGAAGTCTCGTTATGAAATTTCGTGACACACGGCAATAGGGTCCAGGTTGAAAAATCCCGAAGTTACCCTTTAACAAGAGTCCCACTGTGGATGTAGTGGTCCCAGCGCCCTATGAATGTTTTTGCTCTCACATCTCTATCGTGATTTCTGTGAAACTAACTAAAATAAAGGACACATATCATGGTCAATCTTTTTAATTATAACCATGGTAAAAAATGTACTAACAGCTTTAGTGACACCCCCCAGAGGAGCAATCAGTCAAAGGATGATACAGTTCAGATGACAAAGGCCAACACATACTTGACAGCATTGCAAAATTGGCTGATTTTCACAAACACACCATAACAACGTTGTTACTGATGACATTATTTGGCTCTACAAGACAGTAATTGTAATTGACACAGTGCAGACATTGCGAAAGTGAGATTAGATTGCAATTTGAGCCGCACAAACACCACGAAGAGATCAAAGCTTCCAGGTTGATACTTTAGAAAAGGTAACTTATCAATCAATATCAATCAATCAAGATACTAGGTAGCTAAGTTTACATAGTCCGCCTCCCACTCATGACTCAGCTGAATTTCAATAGTTACCTTCCTCCCAGAGGCACAAGCTCTATGAGGGTTTGCAGGAAAGGAAATCTGCATTCTACAGACTGAATTTAATATGCAACACAATATGAACCTTTTGACATTAAAATAACAATAAGAATAATAGTATTTTATAACCTGTTGTGTACAGTACATGCCTAAATCTCCTGTTTGCCTGTAATTGGCTTTTCAATGATGTTTGGGCCATTTTTGGATGTACAGTTTTACCGTGGATGTGTGTTGTCAGGGCGTGGCCTGAGGTGAGTTGACGTGAGTGCATAGAAACAACAATAACAACAATGACAAAGCACTAAGAAACAAATAGTAAAGCTAAACATGTGGAGGACAAGTCCATGTATAAACACAATATCCTGTCCTGTCTGACTGTGTGAGTGTCTGCATAAATGAGTCTGTGTGTGTGTGTGTGTGTGTGTGTGTGTGGGTGTGTCTCCAATCTGTTTATAGGCTGCAGCTTGGCAGTGTTGGCGTCTGCGTGGTCCCCCACTCCCTGGATGACGCTGACTGAGCTGCTGCTTGCTGTGAAGCCCCACATCAGATCTGGATGTCGCACTCAAATAAACTGTTATGCACTCTATATACTTTGCTGCCCAAACTCTGCATCTATTGCAGCCCAGCTGTCCTGGTACTGAAGGGGGATTCCTCTCTGAGTCCCTCCCAAGGTTTCCACTTTTCCCTAAAAGGTTTTGTGGGAGTTTTTCCTTGTCCTCTGTGAGGGTCCAAGGCTGCTGTCGTGTACTAACCATTAACACTTTGGGCATTGTGAACCCTTTGAGACTAACAGTGATTAAGGGCTATACAAATAAAATGTGATTGATTGATTGATTGATTGATATTGCTTTTTGTTTTAATTGCAGATTCCCTACAGTATGTTCACTCTCTGCTTCTTCAGTATCTGTGGTGGCTTTATGCCGGCTTCCTCAGCCTCAGGCTAGATGCCATTTCAAACTAAGCAGCTCATCACGATGAGTGACAAGATGTGAACTTGACCAGGGGGAGGAGGGCGGGGCTGACAACACATTTTCTGCCTCAAGGCAAAAAGTTGCAAAGTTGAATAATTGAATTTACAGCATTCACACATAAATCAGTGCACTCAACCGCTAACGTTTTCAGAGAAATTAAAGGCTTTGTTTTTCATGTTACTAAACTAGACAGTTACTTTTGATACAGGCTAATGCTTGGGGTACATTATATTGATAGGTTTTAGGTTTATAGCATTCATTCTTGATCTTAATTGATCCCATCACAACACTGATGGGAAATCTGTCGATTACCTTATTACGTGTGTTATGTGACTGCACAGTTCTGTCTTTATCAATGTATTACTATTACATTATGTTCTGAAACATCATATACACCATCTAAAGTAAAACTAGAGAGCACCTGCTGATTCATGCATGTGCCTGAACACACTGTAAGCCTCCCATGCAATAGGTCTGTTATGTCATTCTTATTTGTCTTCTGTCCTAGAAATGTTCAGATAACACTCCACTATCTACACAGTATAATACAGCTCTCTACTGTGTATACTGGAGCTCTCACTCACCAGACCCGTGCGCTTTGGTGCTGGTGTGATCTTCTCACAAGAAATACAATCTTAAAGACAGTTTGGTCCTGGCTAAAGTCTTTACTTCACACTTCACCATAATCTGAGCGGAAATTGCCACCACAACACCATTGGAGATCATTGAGAAAATACTGTGAGTGTTTATAATAACACTGCCCAAGTCATTAATTGGAAACCTGACGGCATCTAAGACTCAGATACTCTTACACTATTATGTATCATCAATCTGGGATGTTGAAGTTATTCTGTGATTGTTAGTGTAATTTACTTTTTTGGTGTACCCACTTTCCCCCAACCTGCCTCATCTACGTCTACATTCCTTCCTACATTTCCCAGAAATCACATTTGATAACCACCTGAAAACATGCCAGTTTTTTTGAGTTGAGAAAAAGTGAGTATCGCGCCCCTTACTTAAAACACGTCTTGTGGTTGCATTGCATTCTGGTCTATTGAGGTTACTATCACTGTCTACGGAGGATTTCTGGAAAAAAATGTTGTGCAATCAAACTCCATTGTAGTTGCACTGGAAATATCTTGGTCACATCTTGGCCAATTATCCACCAGGGAGGAAAAATACAACCTAACAAGAGTGATTTTTTTAAAGTGTTTTTGGGTGGATTTTTTCTTTTAGGCTCTGCAATAGAGCATCACATCTATGGTGCGTACTCATACTACTGAAACAGGAGCTTTTTATAAATATGGTAACACAAGGTTCCACATTAAACCTGTGAGTGTGGATTCAGCAGCTTCCTTTGGTCATCCGCTCATCAATCATCAGAATATGATACAGCAACCGTGGCTTCCTTTCCTCATGACAGGCCAAGGCCACATGGTTTGCTGATCTCTAAATTATTTCTATTGATATGTATCATATTGTGTCTCAGGTTTAGATGAGTAGTGGTACTGTATAACCAAAAGTAATGCTTGTTTTAAGGCTTTGCTTCTCAGGTCTGGCCTCTTCCTTGTCCTGTCCCAGTACAAAGGGAGCCATGCTAGGTGTTCTTTCTGAGCTGTCATGAGGAAGGCATTGCTGCTGCTGCTGCTGCTGCTGCTGTTGCCTCCAGACTCCAGGCAGGGCAGGCTGCCACCAAGTTGATAAAGTGAGCCATTTTGCACACAGGCAAGATTACTCAAGGACAGAGATTAAAGTGGCTTCTGTGTGAGTTGCACACAAACACACACACACACACACACACAATCGCAGCCTTTTGAATTCATTATTTGCACACTGATACAGAGCTCTATTAAAGATTTTACTTTATGATGAGGAGAGCCTTGTATTAGTCATTCAGATTATTGTTTGAAGCTTCAGGTGGCCTCATCACTGGATTGTTTTTTCACCTCGCACTGATCATTATTACATATTTTTAGAAAAGTTTTATAGTTTAGTAGTTTTGTAGATGTTGGACTCCCTGTAGCAATGTCTCCCATGTACCTTATTGCTCTACTTTTCTGCTATAAACACATCTTTTTTCATAATTTTCTCTAGTGGGATTGATCTATAATTACAAAAGTCTGTAGCTTTGTTATTGGCTACAATAAGCTAATAACCACACTTACATTCAATACCATCAAGACTTTGGGTGTCTTATCTATTTACAATCTATACCAAGCTGCGGAAATTAATTTGACAATAATGTACTTGTGCAAAGATCCTTTACAATCTAATGAGTTTTTGTAATTGTGTGTGTTAATCTGAGTACCTTTAAAAATTGAGTTATCTTCTAGCGCAGTCGAGGTTTAAGAGAGCAAATTCTATTTACATCCTTCATATTTGCACCCCTTATTTTAAATAGTAAACGCTGCAATTCATGATTCAGTGCTTTTTCTCAGTAGTCATGACACGCATGCATATTCTGCCAGTTGTTAAAATGTTCTTGAGAACGCCGACTCAATGAGTGAAATTCCCTTCAGCACAGAGTTAACGATTATACACTCTTGTTGTAAGACTCAACACAGCGCCCTCTCCTCTTGGCTGGTACTTATCAGAGCAGAAAGCCTTAATTAATTCATGGCTGGCTGATGTTCTGCAAAGACTGAGTTAGAAATATTGCGCATTGTTGAATATGTAAACAGCTGCCAACCAGATATGTTTATACACTGGGAAGAAAATGTAACACCCACTGGACTTTTGGAAAAGACGGGAATTGAGTTGCTGGATTTTGTATGTTTCTATATCGCTTAGATTCATATTCAAGAAACAGCAGGAAGTGCATGACATTTTAAGATTGTGATGCCAACCTCGTTATAATGTGTGTTATTACCAATGAGTCAAGAAAGCAAATGGACCATTAAACAAAGTGAGATGATCCAGCGCTGTTGGAGGTATGTATTACTCAGCATACCCATTACAGAGGTTTTGCTGCACTACAGTAGCTCAAGTCTATAGTAGTTACTTTGCCCAGTGGAGGTTTGAAGGTATTCAATGCATTATGTTCAAAATCTTGAACTGGATGACTTTGCTACACATTCCCTTGACATTACCTAAGAATCACAAACAAGTTCAGTCTACTCTTCTGGTAAAAATCGAAAGAGGACGTATTCCAAACTGTTTTTTTACAGTAAGTATCTCAAAACAGCTTTTCCAAAACATGGATTAGAAAGGTGAAGTTCCCTGGTCTTTACCATAATGAGGGGAACACAGAAGATGTGGCTGCTATCTTTACAGGCCAAAGTCCTCCGGAAGCTCATCAAATGACTCGATGTTATCACTGCAAAAGAGGTCACCTTACACTAAAATAGCACTCTGTGCTCATTCCTTCCAATAGAAGGGAGATTTACCCATGCATAATTGAGGGTTGAACCATATGCTTCAGTTGAAGTTCAAGAAAGGGTCAAATTGAAATAGCTTCGTGAACTACGCCCAGATCCTCTTAAAACGTGGCAGTGCGGGACGAGACAACATGTTGGGCAGTAACAAAGTCAAACTATATTTCACCAGGGAAACTACTGCACCAGTTAGGAAACCACTCTAGGGGGAGAGAGTGAGACAGGTGTCTTAAGCAGAGTGCGTAGCGACACAATCAGTTTATCACTATGATCCTCATCCTAGAGCCTTTTAAAACACCTTGGCATGCTCACCCTTCCACAAAAGATCATTATGTGTCCTACTGCAGGGATGGGCAGTGACTGAAAAACTGAATTATGTAATTTAGGGTTGGTGAAATTGTCTTTTTTTTCTACATCTTGATACAAGGGAACCCAGGTTCAAGCCCCTGTGTTTTTTGTTTTTTGATCAAATTTTTATTAGTTTTATATATACAACATACACATGTACACAAAAATAACAACAAGGACAAACCCAGCCACCCTAACCCACCCACAGGACCTGATAACAGAGTAGGGGTGTAACGGCACACGAGAACCTGTGCCCCTACACTCCTATAACAACTATGTATTCAGTAGCACGTTAACACCTTCTGTGGCCTCAAGTAGACCACTTAAATCCTTCAAGTTTGCACCATGCAATCTCGCAACCGATTGCTCCAAATTGAGGATGTCCAAGAAAGCGAGCAACCACTGCGGTCTTTGAAGAGAGTATGGGGCCTGCCAGCGTTGAGCAACCAAGCCCCTGTGTTGGGAAGCGTCCAGCCTGCTGAAGTGTCCACTGTTCTGTAGCTGACCCGGTGCTCTGACCTCCCCATTATACACTCATTTATTATATCTCCATAAAATCTGACAAATAAGTTAAAAGTCGGTATGGGCATGGCTAGAGTTATACTCATTTTGATGCAAATGTAATCACACCATTAACTGGCAAGCCTTGCATTGTAATCCAGTAAGCTGGAACATGCCCCAAAATGGTCAGGGTCGTATTGATCAGTATTATGTGTAAACCGGATGTAATCCAGTCACACAATGCAACACACGCACTCGCAATGCCAAGAAATGGTCAGGAGGAGTGAGGAGTAAAGTACATGTACGTCTGATTTAGTTTGTATTGTGATGTTGATCCTGAGGATGAAATGACACAATGTATTTTTACAAGTCCTAAACTACTAATTCATCAGTATGGCCTCTATAGTTAAACACAGTGC